>RJWT010009759.1:0-24859 GCA_004365215.1 Cuniculus paca | reverse complement strand
TGATCAGAATGAAATCGGTCTGCCTTAATTTCACATTATTCTCCACAAGTCTTCAGTCCAACTAAGCTAGCGTTTTGCTGTCAGCACTCGCTTTTCATACACAGGACCCACTGAGGACACTCCATCTTAACCCAGATTGTTTCCCCCCATGGAAAGCATCTGGAGCCCATCACGGTTCTTTTCATTTCCAGAGCGCCGCGTGGGCATCATTTCACGTGGTCCTCCTCATCCTCCCAACACACAGGTGGCTGCTGTGATTTTCTCCGTTTCATACCTGAGAAACCTGAGGTAAAGAAAGATGAACAGGTTTGCAAAAATCACATGACTTTCAATGCATGCAAAATCTTACGGTTGTGAAGGCACTACACAGTTGCTATTCCAGAAGACTTCTCAGAACGTCTCCTTGGGCCTCATTATCTTTCTATTTATTCTGAAGCCCAGGTAAATTCCCTCCCTTAAAGAAGTGAAACATCAGATTAGATGTCTAGGAGTACACAATCAATACTCCATAAATGTTTTCACTCTGATCTCCAATGGTCCCTTCCTTCTCAATCAGACCATGAATCCTAAACACTGGAGAAGCTGATTTTGGAGGGGGCGGGGTGGTAAGGTGAGGTGATGACTCTGAGTACCTGCTCTAGTGTTTTAACACTCAATCTCTTTTTATTGGATGAGTGAATTACTTTTGCTTTTGCAGGTCAGGGTTTTCTATACTTAAATCATTCAAAACAAGGGTTCTGTCTTTTTTAATATTTTTTTCTTTTGGTCTTTTTGAGACAGGGTCTCACTTTGCAGTTCAGACTGACCTTGAGCTCACTTTGTAGCCCAGGCTTGCAAGGATCAAATTTGCAAGGATCCTCCTGCCTCAGCCTCCTGAGTGCTGGGATTACAGGCATGTGCTACCACACCTGGCTTTTTAAAATTATTTAGATTCAAATGTTGTCAGAATTCAAAACAGACATATTCTAAAAGGTATCTTTTGTTTTCCATGTAGCAATTCAGTGGTAGAATTAGTACAAGAATTTAAATAACTTCGCTCAACAATGCCCAGTAATTTTGCCGCTTGTCCAGTGTTTTTAATTTTAGTCTGAGAAATATCAGTTGATGTTTCAATCTCTCTTCAGTTCTCAGTTATTAAATCTTTTCTGAGAATAAGGTGTGGTTTCTTAGTTTTTGCTGAAAGGAAGAGACATCGATTAGCTAAGTAAAATTAGAGTTAGTCCATTGTGATTAACCCCAAGACTGACAAACAAAAATTCTAACTGGCTATCTCTCATGACCTTAAGTAATCTTCCTTAGTTGTCATGCTACTTTGGCAATGTTAAGTTATCTCTACTTGGCTTGACCTTATTCATATGACACAATTATGCGTGATATGCCAAGAACAAGCACTATCACACACACACTAACCAATATTTCCTATTTTGTATTTAACAATTTTAGGCAATCCTTTTTTCTTCATTTATCCAAGTCACAATAAATGCATTATATAAACCTGTTTCAAATAAAGTAGATCCATATTTAATAATAAATCTTAAAATACTCCCCTGTAATGCACCAATCTGCAGGTTAGTTCAAATCTGCCTCAGTCATATTTCCTAAAGCTTGTTCAGTGAGAAGAGTATATTTACTATGGATAGATTGTTGAGATTGTATTTCTTGGCAAGAAAAGGAAGGAATTCTCAGTTATGTCCCCAATAAAAAGAGCTTCTAAAATTATCTCATCTGAGATTTTAAATTAATCAAGAAAAACTACATAAAAACAGTTGGAAGAGGATATATGCTGAGTAGAAATTTGCTAGGTAGAGATAAAAAATAGTATTCTAGAACTCAAAAGAAAAACAAAGAAGAACGAATACTCCAAGACTGTAAAACACAGAGCGTCCTTGACACCTGTTACCGAGTTCAGCTTGGCTTAAGAGTATAGGTAGGGCAGGAACAGCATAGAATAGTGAGGTTTTCAATGCCTGGTAATTTCACCAAACATAACACAGGGCTCTCCCTTTGATAAGCTATTCTGTGACTGAGAGGGGGTGACCTGGAGGATGGCGGATGTCTGCAGTACAGTTGGGTTGTCACATATCAAAGTCTGACAGTGTGTGCTTAAGTGTAGCTGGGTATGGGAAGGAGTGCAGAAGTGGCAATAAAGGGTAGAGAGAATATCCACTTCATCACTGTTAGAGGAAGAAAAAGCCATCAGATGAAGGGGACACAGAGTATGCTGGGTCTGGCAGTAAAGGGGCTAGTAGAGAAGAGTTTGAGACTGTTGGATTTACTGAGACGATGACCCTTGCATTCCAGAGAGCACAGTGCAGGAGCTGAGAGTGTTGGCGTGGCGTGGAAGCTTGAGTTAGACCAGGGGATTTGCAAATCCAAATTGGGGTACAAGTCTTCTTCCCACAGAGCCAGTCAGCAGACAGGGCAAGAGGGCTCAGGAGGCTGCTACGCAGACTTGGAACATTGCTCCAGGTGAGATGGAGCCATTGCAGAGCCAAAATAACTCTTTCTCTGGCTACTTGTGAGACAGGAATATAACGGCACAAATGTGGGACAAGGAACACTGGGAAGGTTTTGTAGTAATCCAAGAGCGGGACAGTGTTGATTAGGGCAAGGTGGTGGGAGTGGGGGTGATGATAACTCATCAAAGTCTGCAAACACTGAAAAGGTAGAAGCAAAAAGAAGCTTTTTTCTGAAGCAGTGGATAAGTGATACAAGGACAGAGTTAGATGTGACTCCACAGTTTTTGTCCTGAGTAACTAGAAGGATGAAATTGTTATCTACGTAGATGATGAAGACTGTTGGAGAAGCAGGCTGCAGGGCGACCAGCAGGATTTCACTCTGGGTATTTGTGTTTCAGAAGTCAATTAGACATCCAAGTGGAAATGCTGAATATGTAGTTGGATATATGTCTGCAACCAAGTGTCTCTGGGAAGAGCCATAGGCAGGAATATAAATCTCTATGTTGCTTTGTGTAGATAATAAGAGATGAAAGATAAGCATCATTTTCTCTTTTTTTGATATTCTTTTCCAGCAATAATACTTAACATAAAAATATAGGCTCTGCGAATCTCCTTTATCAAAAACTGATTTCCAACTGAGTAAAACTGGGTGACAAGATAAGGACTTGTTTCTCCTTTCAGTTCTTCAGTAATGTGGTGAGAGCAACAACGACAACGACAACGACCATAATGACAACTACCACAATTTCCTTTGACAGGCTGAGTATGTATTCTGAGCGAGGAAAGAGTGTGTACTACTTTATTTAGATCTAGCATTTAGAAGCTTTTCTTATCAGTAGAAGTGCAAAGACATTTGAACTCATTCATTGACTGATCTATTTGTTAATTCATGAACAAAAACACTGAAGAATCTTCTATGTGGAGTAGAATGTACAGGATTAAGCAAGGGATAATGCAAGTTGTGAGGAAGAAGGAAGGTTCTTGCCAAGACTTCTGAGGTATTTAGCTTGGATGAATGGTGGTGCCCTTCAACTAAGACAAAAATAGCAATGAAGAGTTAATAGAGCTTTTTTCCAGTTGTATTGTGAGTGTTCTGTCTCACACCTCCTAAGATTGAGGCTGTTAGAGACTACTCACATGGATTGTCTAGTAGCTCAGGGCAGGGGTTCTATGCCCCAAATTCTGAAACAATTTTCTCCAAAATCCTTGCCTCAGTGGATCTTTCTTTTACTTTTGATATTTACTTAAATGTCATTTTCTCAGTGGCTTTCCCTTCTTTTACCTTGTTCTCTTACATACTTTGTAGGCTGTTTTTTTCTTTTCATGTTTCTGTTGCCATTAAATTCTTCTTATTTCTTTACTTATTTGTTTGGTGTGTTTGTGTAATAAGTTCGTAGCTCTGCTACTCCACCGTAAATTAAAAGACAGTATTGTTACAACTGTTTTAGTGATAACAAATTCCTGAGACACAGTTAGTGATCATCAACAAATCTGTATACATGAATGAGTTATGTAGTTGGGAGTTCAAAAAATACTGATTGTAATTCAAGTCAGGAATATTAATAAAATTTATTTTTTCTTCTTTTCTTTTCTTTTCTCCTTTCTTTCTTTCTTTTTCTTTCTTTCTTTCTTTCTTTCTTTCTTTCTTTCTTTCTTTCTTTCTTATTTTTTCTTTTTTTTTTTGTCTTTTTGAGAGAGGGTCTCCCTATGCAGTTTGGGCTGGCCTTGAACTCACTTTGCAGCCCAGGCTGGTCTCAGATTCACGATGATCCTCCATCTCAGCCTCCCAAGTGCTGGGATTACGGGTGTGCTCCACCATGTCCGGCTATAAAATTTCTAAATTGAGCAAAGAAGAGAACCAGTGAAATAATCTGGAGCTGCTCCACCATCAGAGTAAAAAATAGAACCATTTAGGGGATGTTTCAGAGAGCAGAAAGAGTAAAATTCAACAAGGCAAGTGTTTCAAGAGCCACCTTTTTTTTTTTTTTTTTTTTTTTGTTCAAAGGAAAGCAAAAGTCATGCTCCAATTCTTGGGCTTCGGTTTTGTAGAAAAATAAACACGAGTTAAACAAAACAAATTATTATATATTCATCATTTATTATTTTTGTCCCCCTCTTTATGCTCGATTTTGTAAACAAAGAGTATTGAATGCATTTTCCTGCACATTTAAAAAATTTCCTTTGGATTTGGAAATACAGTTCATTTAGTTGGAAGCATGTGTCTTATTTTCATTACACCACTATCAAATGTTGTTAAACTACAAAGAATATACGTTTATGTGTCTGTGTATGTGTGACCATGTATATGCATGAGAGGGAGTGTCTGTGTAAGTGTGTTCTTTTAGGGTAAAGGACAGTTTGATTCTACGCACATGTTCCATGAGTTCTATCTAGGTCTACATAAGAGAACTTTGAAAATACAAAGTGCATAGGGTCTAAATGTACTGATTAGAAGATCTGAATGTCTCCAGGAATGACCCACGGAGTGAATAATTTGTTTCCCTAGGAACATATGGAATCCACTGACTTCAGGAAATATTTTCAGAGTGCACACATATTTCTTCAAGACGTTAACATCCCAGGGGAGGAGGAGGAATAAAAACATGACAGGGAGTAATTTAAAATGGCAGGTACTGCAGCGTTCTTTTCCTGTGCTGGAAACCCGATATTTGATACAAATGTAGATGATTTTCTTATGATTGCTATAAAAAGTTGATACCGTTCTTTCCAAAATTCTCAAAGATTTATTTTTTCCTCTTCTTTTGTGGAATTTTGTTGTTTTTGAATGGCTTAGGTTGTGGGTACAGAGAAATCCAAACATTGCACATTATTTCTTATAATGTAACCACAAGAAAATGCAAACGCTAAGGCTCTGATTCACAAAAGAATATTGCCTATTAGTTACGGTATGGTTCAGTGGTAAAATGGAGTCCAAAATTAAATTATATTTCACTAGACTGTAACACAATCAAACCTTGATTTTTGTGCACCAGTTATGCTATTTCCCTTTTTAATTTTAATCTTTTCAGCATTTTTCATAAGATTATAACACCTCAGGAGACTTATATACTGGACTTCAATATAAGCAACTTATGTTCCAAGTCCCATTTTGCCTCTATGAGATATGTGACTTTCTTCCAATTTGAGTTTCAGCTTCCTTTCTTGTAAAAGAAGCCTAGTCCTATTCATCTTAGAACTTGGGCTGAGAATTAGTCATATGATAGAAATGCATAAAGGGGCTTTTCCTTCCTTTGCTTAGAATGCCCATCCTTCATTGGGCATTGAAACTGTTAAAGGTTGCTAGTTACCTGTAGACCCTGGAGAATATAACCATCCGTAGGAAACTAAGCTTGTAAATGGAACATTTTGTAGAAAAAAATTTAAGGATGAATTATGTGAATGTGTTGTTGTGTTGGTTACTTTTCTTTCATTGCTGGGACACCCAAAATGAAGGAAGGAAAGGTTTATTTCTTACAGTTTTTGGAGGTTTCAGTCCATACCCAGCTGGCTCCAAGGTAAGATGGCGTGACTGAGGGGCAGCCATTCATGGTAGCTGCAAGCAACAAGAGTGAAAGGGCAGAAAGAGTGAAAAAACATGCATTCTTCCTTTTCTTATATTGTATGCCAGCTCTGCCCCTGGGCAGGTATAGCACTCATGCCACCAGTCTCAGCACTAGACAATGAACCAATTACAAATGCTAGATTCAGCCACCTCTGTGACTGCCTGAGGCTTGGGGCCCGCCTAGACACAAATCATAACAGTTGTATTTTTTCTAAAATTAATTTGCGTTATACTGTGGCAATATGGTCCCTCAGTTCAAAATTCATAGAATTCATTTGAGGACACAGATTTTTATCTTTTTCAGATTTTGTTTTTTGCTTTTTAAATGATGACTCACAGTAAGAAAAACATCGTAAGAGACATTATGGTCACCATTGTTGATTTCTGATTGTCTGGTTTTGAAGGTCCATAATGCTTCCATTCTTTTGTTTTGACTGGTTTTATATTATTTTGTTTTGTTTGAATTGATTGTGTATGAAGGTATGGACAACTATTTCAAAGAAAACAATAGACATGGTAGCCACTGTTGATTTTCTGCTGTCTTGTTTTGAAGTCCTGTGTTGCTTACATTGTTCTGTTCTGATCTGCTTTGTTCTATTGTTTTGTTTTATTCTCTTTAAAATACAAAAAGAAAAACATCATAATTCATAGCCCATTATATTAATTTAATAAGTGTTATATACATATATGTATATGTTTGTTATATGCATGTTCTATATGTATTACATATATATGAAACAAAATTTTCATGAAATTATCCATATCTTTGTGGAATATGAAGAACTCTCATCTTTTCTACTCTTGTTTCATCTGTTTTACTGTGGTAAAAAATACTGGCAACAGGCTATTAAGCTGATTTCAAGATCTACTAATGAATGACTAAATCTACCAGTAAAATAATCTCACAGCTAGAAAACTTTTCTTTACTTGAGATATGAATGTATAACAGAGTCTTTTTTTCTGATTATGTTACCACTAAGATCACCTAAATAAACTTCCAATTTTCCAAATTTTTGGCAACCACCTTAAAACATTCCTTTCCACAGTCTGAAAGATAATATACTTGAACTCAGACTAAAAGTCTGCAAGTCTAATTTAAGACAAAACTTACATTCTTTGCTCTTTGGTGACATTTATAAGACAATAATATGTTTAGCATATGTCTTGTTTACTTTTCTCTCATTGCTGGGACAAAATACCTGATGCCCAAAATTAAGGAAGGAAAGACTTATACAGGTCACAGTTGGTGGAAATTTCAGTTCATAATCAGCTGGCTCCAATGAAGGGTGGTGCATGGCAAAGGGTCAGCCATTCAGTGCAGCAGAAGACAGCAACAGCAACAAGAACAGAAGGGCAGGGGGCAGTGCCTCTTTCCCTCCTTATACTGTATGCAGGCTACTCTTTCTAGGGCAGGTGCAGCACTTACACCACCAATGCCAGCACTAGACAATGAGCCAATCATGAACTCTAGATTCTGCCACCTTTGAAAAGCCCACCTCCCATGACTGTCTGAGGCTTTGGGGGGACATCCAGACACAAACCATAACAGCACTTGACTTAGGTTGATTGTTGGGACTGGGGATTCAAGGACTGGGCACATGACCTGGGCACATGACCAGGTCACACAAAGCACTGCACACCCAAAGGTGCTACACTTGGCTTCATGCTCTATCGTTAATGTCTTGACATTCTTAATAATTGTATCTTGGACTTGGATTTTATAAGTGAAGTTAGATGAGTTAGCAGCCGTTACATGAACAGAAAAGGTTGGAGCAATGTTAAGTGTACATGGTCCCTGGGCTCCCACTTGCAGATAACCTTTCGATGTTCCATCAACACTGAAGTGTGCTGGACTCATGATGTGAGGGGGTGGCAGGACTCAGAAAGCAGAAGGCGAGTATGTTATCCTGTGCTGTTGAAGGATGGGGAGAAAGAGAATGACTCGTAGTTTCTTTTCCAATCTTTTCTTCCTTACTCACTCAGGGATGAGCTGGAGGCAGAGGATTGGTGCAGTGGGTATGTGTCAAGAAGTGAAATGGCAACAGCTGAGGCATTTTGTGCAGATCTTTTGTCATTTGAGCAAGAACAAAATCTATGTGTGGGCAAGCGACAAAATATGAATTGTGTGATTTCAATGATTTTGCAAAAAAGTTTGATATTTTTATATTTGCATCTGAAACTGGCAATGTACTATATAAAATAAACAGTAAAGTTTATGGTAATAACTAAAAAGATTAATTTTTGCAGAATGACATTAAATGGTAAACGGAATCATGATGACTGTGTGAGAAAGAATCTATAACATAAAGGAAAAATCGTTTTTTCTTAATAACTTTAGGGACAGGTTTTTTCCTGCTTTATAAACAAGGCATTTCACACTGTTAGTTTGCCCTGAGCCATGGCTAATAATTTTATATATTTCAGAGTAAAGTAAGTTAAACCAGCAGGCAGTTTGAAAATAATTGTATTAACTTGTGGTGACTTGTTCTTTTTTTTTTTTTTTTTAATCCATCCGCTCAATGACTTCTTGAGTTTCTGTTAAGTTTGTCTAGAAACCAGGGATTCACAGCAGTGAACCAGCAGAGCATGGTCTCTCAAGCATCTTCCTACACGGGTTAGGAGCTCAGTGAAGAAAACTTGACTTTAGTGATTATTCAATGACGTGTATGTTAAAGGATACACAGACAAAATTCAAGTTGCTACGAAGCAATCTAATAAATTATACCTGAGGTGCAATGTTGGTTCAAGAGGAACTTTAAACATTCTTTTCCTTCATTAACAGTTTTTGCAACCTTATTAGATGTGGGCACTGTTTAAAGCAATTTGGATATAATGATTACTGGTTCCAAAGAGCTTCCAATCTACTACAGTTGTTATAGATTTAATATTAATATATGATAATGCATAGTACTGTCATGATAGAGATGGATTCAAGGTGGGCCAAATGCAAAATAACCCTTCTTGGGGCTGGGGATTTAGCTCAGCAGCATAAGTGCCTGCCTGGCAAGCGCGAGGTCATGAGTTCGATCCTCAGTACCAAAAAACAAAACAAAAACAAAAACTAATCAAAACTTCTCTGGGTGGTAGGTGGTGGCGATCATGAAGATTTACGTGGAGAACTGTCCATGAAGCATCCGAGGGACAGCAATGTGGGAGCAATATTTTTAGTTGGACCTGAGAAATCAGTATCTTGAACCGTGGTGCCATAAATCAAGTGAGTCCAAGCCGGAGCCCAGGAACTTTCCTATGACATGCTAACTCTCTTGGGGCTCTCATCTGAAAGACTCCACCAGATCTTTATTCCTCCTGGTATTGAAGCAAAGTTTTTATTGGTCCTGTTTGGAAAAAATCTTTGGATTCCAAGTGCTTTTTGATCAATTGGTGTCTTCTTTGCTGTATAGAAGAACTCTGTCGCTCAGTTAATTAAATTTAATGCTGCTGTGCTTATAATCATGGAAGCAGCTGTATTTAACCTTAGTGGAGGGTCTGAGTATTTATTTATTTATTTATTTATTTATTTATTTATTTATTTTTGTCTTTTTGAGGCAGGGTCTCACTATGCGGTTCAGGCTGGCCTTGAACTCACTTTGTAGCCCAGACTGGTCTCGAACACACAATGATCCTCCTGCCTCAGCCTCCCGAGTGAGTGCTGGGGTTGCAGATGTGCACCACCATGCCCAGCTCAGGTTCTGAGTATCTAATCCGCAGTGTCCATTACTGGTGCGCAGCCTCATTTTCTTGCCCACATTTTATGGTATTGTGGCCTGGTCATGTCTAAGGCTTTTCTAGCATAGTTGAAAACAGTGAAGAACTCTTACCTACCTAGATTTCTCAAAACATTTGCTGGAGTAAAATGTCTTTCTATACCCTATGTTCTGATAAATCTGCAGCATGCCAAGTAGTGACATATTTTCTCTTTTGACTTATAATGCAAGCATCTCTAGCTACTCTGAAATCAGTGGTCATTTTCCCTGTTGAAGAACTTGATTTGGGGCATTTCATATTAACCAATGGCATCATCATGCTAAATGGTCTCTCATTCTTTTTCTCAATTATAACATGAAAGTCCACATTTTTCTCCCCATTTTGCAGTGACCTATGATCCATTACCTTTCTTCTTTTTTTCTTCAATTTTTCTCTTTCATAAGCACATAGTCGTAGTACATGTTACACCAGATTCTCAAGTGGACAAAATTGAGCTGCTGACCAGTTTGCTTTCTGAAAATGAATATGATATGCAGTTTATGAGCTGAGTTTTGCATCTTGGTGAATTTGTTTCTCCTCAGCTGCATCGTGTTCCTCCTGCAGGGTGAGACTCAGGTGCATAATTTGACAGACGTTCGGGAAAGGATGCTTTGAGAGACTGCATGTGTCCTAAGTGCATGGGTTTGAATATTTATAAAGCAGGCTTACTTTAAATAAAAAGTGTTCCCCCAAAGCAATGAGATTTATCCAAGTACACGTATCCATTTCCTTGTGTAACTTTAGGAAAAGGGAACAATATTGTTTAAAAACAGTCTTTGAATTGCAGACCGTGAAATAACAGAACCTGGTGGAAACTGAAGGACTGAGTACCAGCACTCAGAAGAGGCTGTGGTGATCAGGAGGGACCTAGGTGTCATTAAAGCTTTGTTGCAAATTTCTTCTTTCATGTGTGCAGTCTGAGAACTTGGGCATAAAATTTTGACTCATAATAAAAGCCCTACATACCCAAACCGTAAGACTATATATTACTTTCTAATATTTTCATGTATAGACAAGAACTATAGATCTAGCTTTGAGCATTTCTTTCTGTTTATAACTTCGATAATTTATCTGGAATCATAGAGTAAATTTTATGTTCAAGTTCTACATTGTATTTCAAAATCAAGAGGTGCAAACCGAGGAGACCACTCTGTAATTTCTGGAGCCTTACATTGCTGTGTCATCTAGGAAGCCCTCGGCTGGCAGCTTCGTGCCCAGCATAGCAGCCAGTGCCAATGCGTTCTGGGAGGAGCAAGGAAAGACCAGCAAGCCACGGGAAATGAAAGCAGAGAAAAATGTAGCTGGCTATTGATTTGGGTCCATGATGTGTAAAATAAGGTCCAATTTGAGAATGAAATCAACAGAAGCAAGCCGTTGGCCCAGCTGTAGTTAACAAGAACAGAGAAACTTCACCTTGATCCAAATGTCTGGAAACAAATTATTTTCCCAGGGAGCAACAAACTAGGTCATTTCCATGCTCTGACCTGTTCCTGAGACAGTCAATATCTCCACAAGTGTTGTTCCAACTCGCTCGACACACTGCACACTCACTGGTACCCCATGAACAACCCAAAGAGCCAGAGTGTCCCAGCTTGGTAATATACTTATAATATGCTCAATGGAATCAGAGTGAGAAAAAGTTGACTGTAATCATTCTAGATTTCAAAGTGTAGTCGTTTCACCAGGCAAGAATGAAAAACCAAAACACAAAAAAATCAAAGTTCTAACGTAGATAGCAAACAGACATACCCAGTGGACCTAGTGCCAAATAATCTAGCCTTTACATTTTTAATGTAATTCCTAAATTAGAAGTAAGTCACATGTGTAAGTTCATTTGTCTGCCTTACCCAACGAGGAGGTGACTAGGTCTCTGTAGGCATAAAAATGTCTACTTTGTGCAGCAAAACATACACCTAAAATTTAAATATGTAAAGAAAATGCTTTCCATTTTGCACCATAAAGTTTTATGAGAAAGTATAAGGTACTTGAAGAAAAGCGTATTTTAGACAGGTAGTTAAAAAATGACAAGTTTATGTGAAGTTTCTTGTATATGTAGGTTTAAAATCATTTCAAGTTATTCAAAAATTAGAGTTTTCATAAAATGTATGCCTACTTTTACTTAAAGGTTTAATTTTCCTTTTTCTTTGTAGGTAGTGTTTCACACACCCATACCTGGCATCAGCCGTAATTATAGAGGGAAAGAGTAGGAGG
This sequence comes from Cuniculus paca, assembly GCA_004365215.1. Lineage (NCBI taxonomy): Eukaryota > Metazoa > Chordata > Mammalia > Rodentia > Cuniculidae > Cuniculus > Cuniculus paca. Next base: position 12,883 of record RJWT010009759.1, on the reverse strand, counting down.
ATTGGTAAATTTTTCTGAAGAAACTGAGCATGGAATGGGTTACACAAGAGAGGCTAAGGTGGCAAAAATAGTGTATTTGTAGACCAGGGATACGATTCATGATGGAATTATCTCTATTTTGATCAAAATGAAAATGTAAGAAGCTCGCTGGGCTACAGCTCAGGAGTGTTTCTTGATAATGAACAAAGTGGAAAAGAACAAAAGCATTTACAGTTTTTCGTGCTCAAACTTTGTATTTTTATATAATAGTGATATAGTAAGTATTTTTAAAAAAGAAAATAATGCTTAGGGGGAAGATTTCCCATTTCCTGAGTATGTATTGCCTCTTCTGTGTCAGGCACTGAGTTAGATACTGAGAAAACAAAGATAAGCATAGATTGAGCGATTTAATCAGTGTGGTAGTTTGTTACACAGAGATGCATACTACATACAAAGTTGCAAAGAAAAACTCCAAGTGAAGTGTGTGCGTATGCATGTGTACTACATACATGAACACAGAGGGTTATAAAAAGTTTTGGTATGGAAATACCAAAACTTACATAAGAACTTTGTTTACTGTGCTACAGGAAACAATAGTTTTACAGAATAAAGTAGGATTGTATCCAAGATAATAATTAGAATATGAATTATGTAAGGTTCCTTTACTTTCAATGATAACGACTCAAATTACAATTGTCATATCTGACCACCCTATCACTCTGTAACTGTATGTATTTGAATGTTTTGCCTACTAATTCTTATTTAAACAGGGTCTAGTTCTGGATCTTATGTGAATTAAAAGGCATCAAACTTCTAATCAGAGCTTCTGGTTAGATGTTGTAAATAGAATTGTTATAACCATTTAGTTAAATAGAATGTATCAAATTATATATCACACGAATGGGAAAGAAATTAATGATCTATTTTGTGTATGTAAATAAAATTTATGTATTATATATCATATTGTACATATAATGCAATATTTTACATTGCATAGTAATATGTAATATATGTGTATAATACAGAGAACATATATATTAGCCATAACAGTAAGGAAACAAACATTGAATTTCAAACTTTAACAAATTTGATTTTTCACAGCTTATCATTTCTAAGCTTTGGACTGCTTACACTTGGAGAACTGAGCTTTTGTCTGTTTGTTTGTTTTTGTTTTTGCAGCATCAAGGATTGAACTCATGACCTCGCACTTGCCAGGCAAGCACTTAAGCCACTGAGCTAAATCCCCAGCCCTTGTCTTTTTGAGACAGGGTCTCACTATGCCATTCAGGCTGGCCTTGAGCTCACTTTGTAGCCCAGGTTGGTCTCGAACTCACAACAATCCTCCTGTCTCAGCCTCCCAAGTGCTGGGATTACAGGCGTGTGCCACCAAGCCCAGCAAACTGAGTTTTATAATATCAGATATAAAGTTTGTTTTTGTCATGCCAGTTAGTGTTAAGATTAGGGTAATATTTGTAACTCAAGGAAATATCTGGTTTACTAATTGTCATATATATTGTCCAATGTGACAGAGTTGGCTTTAGACCAATACATATGATGCCAACATGAAGTAATTTTTAATAATTATTTATAGTCATAGATTCTTATAAAATATTTCTTTAAGAATCTCAGAAGGAAGGAAATTGGATTCAAAGGAAGAAATTAAATTTGAAAGGAATGGTATACAGTTAGATTTCTGAATGTGCACATTAATTTAAATAATAATTAATTCATTAAAATAAAATTTATTACATGGATCAATACTATGAGAAATTATGCTCAAATTTTTGTAGCTAATAGCAAACACAGAAAGATGTCTTACTTTTCTCATTTAAGAAAGTACACAAATTTAGCTATATGATATTAAATTATAGAATATGTGAAATGTTTATTCAATTAGAATCTTTATATCACTTGAAAAATGTTGCTTTAAGTTTTTATACCTTTATGAGACCTTATACCTAAAAAATTTTCCTAAACTCTCTCACTTTTGAAGTTAATCTTGATGCGATAAGAACTCAGTTTCAACTATAATTTTAACTAATGCTGAGTCACAAAATTTGGACTCATAACTTTTCTCTTTGTACATTAAAACTAATAAGAACAAACATTACTAGAACAAATGTACTTATGCTAAAAAATTAGTGGAGTCACTGAAAAAAATTTTAAATATAAAAATAGTGTGAAAATTTACAAATATAAGGAGGGAAAAGAAAAGCTAGCAAATAAAAAGGATGACAATGCTATAAATGAACCTAACTTTTTATGTAATTCCAATAACTATAAATGCAATAATTTTTTTTAGTTAAAGGCAAGTGTCTAGAAAAAAATAAAATCAACTAATTTTATGGGGATCATAATTTATTTATTTATTTTTTTCTTTTTGAGACAGAGTCTCATTATGCAGTTCAGGCTGGCCTTGGGCTCATTTTGTAGCCCAGGCTGGTCTTGAACTTGCAATGATCTTCCTGCCTCAGCCTCCAAAGTGCTAGGATTACAGGAGTGCGCCACCACGCCCGGCCATTGGGGATCACAATTTAAATATCATTAATACAGCTAATAATTTTTGAGGTATTAACATATTTAATCATGTTTTACATAGAGTAAGTTCCTCAAACATCACAGAACTCCTCCCAGATAGTGTAAAGCATGGAATAATTTCAGTTGATCTGCATGGGCCTCATGCTTATATCCAAAACTTCCAGGGATATGCAAATCACCTCTGGCCAATGCTACTGAATATATGAACTAATGATAAATTATGTCTTGTAACCATGGGTTCATGAACCGACCCAGGACAGCATGTAACAGCCTTCAACATTGTTTGTAATGTGTGATTCGAAATGTTTTTGATGAACCCTGGGGAGTTTCAATGGTTAAAAGTGATTATATAGCTGGATGTGCCCACATGGCCACATCACACTAAGAGCTCTCCATTTCAAGCAGACTGGTTTCTTCTTTGAGCCAAAGTGCTTTGCATGTGTTCTGACAGTGATTCAGTTCTAGGAGAGAAGGTTCGTCACTTATAAGGCAGCTGAGAGAAGACTAATAACCTGCACCTGACATCTCCAGATACCTTTCCATGAATAACTTTGATTTGCTATTGCGGCTGCCTTGCTGATAATAAAGCTACTTTACGAGTATAAATTCTTTTCAAGTTTTTTCCATAAACACATGTAATAATCAGATATAATTAAGGCTTGAACATATATTAAATTAATAGCTCTTCTTTGAGAATGAGAACATTTTTAAGACAAAGAAATGTTAAGAAACTTCATCCAGGCAACATATGGTAGACAAAAAATAGCAGGAATTTAAACCTCAGAAAGTGTAGCTCCAGACTAAACATCCAATGCCTTCTACAACAAAGAATTATTTGGCCCAAAATGTCATTAGTGCAAAGTAGAAAAACCTTCAAGTTGAGTAACTGCATACAGAAACCTAGGCAGGTCAGAGAGCGAGAGAAGAATCTGGAGAGAAAGACATAGAGAAGGGGGTTCCTCAATTCAGTGTAGGGAAACCCAGTCAGACAAGGGCACAGCCATATAACTACTGTACAACTGAGGCAGGAATTAGGACATCATCAGGATAGCAGAAGCTTCTGTGTCAGACAATAACATTAAAAAGCCTATTTGTACTATGAACAAACCCACTTCAGCCATAATCAGGTTCAAATCTGCTATGGTTTGGATGTGTCATTCAAAAGTTTATGAGTGGGAAATTGAATTCTCAGATTTACATGTTGATATTTATTTGCCATTGGGACCATTAGGAGTAATTAGTTGTGGTCATGAGGGAGAGGCCCCAGCACGGGATTAGTGCCTTTATACAAATAAGTTCTGAGTGGCTGATTTGCCTTTTATTGTCTTATAATCTGCCTCTTTCATTTCCTTTTTTCTGCCTTGTACTTTATTTCTTGAAGAAAGGGCCCTACACATTTTATTAGTCTGGAGATTGCTGAGTATATCTCTATTATATAGTTTCAGTATGTTACTTTGTCCTCTGTATTTCCTGTAAATTGTGTTTTAGACTCAGAAAGTTGATTAGATTTAGATATAATTAGCTGAATAGTTTTGGGAGTCTAAACATGACTATGAAGTATATTGTATGTTTTCATTCCATTAATTAAAGTTACAAAATTGTAAATTCCAAATGAGATCATTGTTTTTGTCTAGAGTACTTATGTAAAAAGAAAGTTCACCTCATCCTCTCTTTGCCTGATATCTGTGTCTTTAAAATCACTGTTTAGGGGCCAGGGATCTAGCTCAGCGGCCTAAGTGCCTGCCTGGCAAGCACAAGGTCGTGAGTTCAATTCCTGGTGCCGCAAAAAAATAAATAAATAAAAAATAAAATAAAATCACTGTTTAATATGCTTTGCCCCCGAGTTTTGAGTATTTCTGCTGGAAGAGTAAATCTGGACAATCCTTAGTATGCCATCTAAGAAAGAATCTGAAATATCCTTATTATCTATTAATAGAGCTTCATAATTCTCCTTTACAAGTCTTGCATATATCAAACAAATTGATATATTTTCAGTATATGGTTAGTTTACTACAAACTCTTGTACTAAATATTCAGTTGTGCATCCATATATATGGCAAGAATGATTGGACTTGACTACCTGCAAGTCTTCTTCCAGATGCTTTCCTGAATGTAAAGGCAAATCAGAAATGATCTCTGCCCCAGTTATTTGGCAGGGAATAAGCAAATGAATATTTTGGTAATGGTACTGAAGGAGGAAGAAATTTGAGGGCATGTCATTTGAGAGATGATCTGCAATCTAGAGAGATCCTTATTATAAAGCAGTGAAAAGTACATGAACTCCAGAATGAGAGAACAGAATCAAAAGCATGAAGCTGTGAGAACTGTGGTTCTCAAGAGATGCAATGAGCATCCCAGTTTTCACAGAACCCTGAATTTTGATTGAAAAAATTTAAAAGATAAGAAAAGAAAGGCAATTCCTAAGAGCCTGGGATACAGAATGAATGATTCATCCATTATCCTGATGCCAACATGGATATAGTGAAAAAATTTAAGTAGAAAAAGAATGACGCAAACATTTCAGATGCAATAAGCAGGCAGCTGCGTGTGAAGTAAAAATTTAGTCTGCAGCTATTGCAGAGAACAGACAAGGCACCAACACTACTGGAATATCACTTGGAAACCAAACATATAACGACAAAGCCAAACTTAATCAAATCAACATTAGGGTAGACTTGGATGTACACTGTCTAATGAAAAATAACTATTAGGACTCTCCAATAAAACTGCCTAAATTCCTCAATGTTAATGTCAGTGTTTCATCAGATTCTATTTGATAATTTGGGAAAGATAAATATATCATTGAATTAAATTTATCTTTTATTCATTTCTCTTCCAAAGATAGCTGTTTCTTGAACTTGTCCATGCTGGAAGATGATTCATTTCACATTTTCAGTATATGGTTAGTTTACAGTTGAAGACCACATCAGAAAAGTTAATTCACTCATAGAGCAGCTTGCACTCTCTGATCATTGCTTTTAAAAATCTCTTGCATTCAGAATCAAAAACATGCACTCATTTCAGTGAAAGCAAGCCTTGATACGTGAGTGTGCACCGCGTTGATGACATTAAGCGCATCCTATGTGACGCTACTTCAATTATTTTGCTGATTTCATGAAGTTCGCGTTGCAGCTCATTAGCATTATTTTTTTGGCTCCATTAAATCACAGCATTTTAAAGGTTAAGGAAGATGACACTCAAAATGGAAATGCCCTCTTTTATCTTTACTGGTCCCTTCCACGGTGTGTCTAATACCTGCGTCACCTTGCGAGGGTGTCAAAGTCTCCAATGTAGGGCCAGGGATTTAGCTCAGTGGTCTAAGCACCTGCCTGGCAAGCGCAAGGTCGTGAGTTCAATCCCCAGTGTGGCAAAAAAAAAAGTCTCCAATGTGCTTCACAGAGCCAAGGGACAGTCTTGGAGAATGTGTCTAAACTTCCCGAGGACATGGTATAGGGCAAGTGGATCTCCATCCACATTTACATCATTCTTGGTTTAGTATATGTGGTGTTGAAGCAAGCACTACATCATTCTTAGGTTTTTTTTTCCTGGCACTGAACTTGAACTCATGACCTCGCGCTTGCCAGGCAGGCACTCATGCCACTGAGCTAGATACCTGGCCTTTCATTCTTAATTTTGAAGACCCAGAAAAGAATATTCTAGTTGGAAAAGAGACCTGAGGTTTTCATTAACTTGTCATAAAGCAATTGCCTATAGTGACACACTGAAAAAATACAGCAAGACATAAAACAAAACAAAAATGAAAAATGATCATGTCAAGAGATGCAGAAAAGGAATGAATAAAAACCTGAAAGAGTAAAAAAAGAAACAAAGTCTACAATTATCTCTGTGAATTTCTTTTTTTTTATTTTAAAGATAGTAACACCCAACAAAACAAAATAAATCCAATCAAAACACAGCAGTGAAATTGGTACAGAACATCGTAGCAGGGTAATAGGTAAACAGCAATAGCTACCACAGTATATCTTGTTATCTTCACAGTAGTTGTGCATTCCATCAGATATAACCAAATCAGACCAAAACCAAACAGAATAAAACCAATCAAAACAGAATATTGAGTAAGGCAAAAAAAAAAAAAAAAGTAAGAACAATATTAGACTTTGAAAACAAGACAGAAGAAAATCCCCCATATTTGCCATATTGCATACTGTTTATTCTCCTTATAGATACTCAGACTGCCGGCCCCATGCCTGTAAATTCAACCAAACAATACAATCCTTCAGTTGCTTTTTGTACCTCAGTTGCTATCAGCTCAGGCTGACCTCCAAACCAGCTGGTGGCTTAAGGGGTGAGGGGGTTTGGTGAGTCTCACCCTGTGTGCCAGTAGGCTCAAATGAGTCACTGACTTTTCTCTTCCTGGGTGTCCCATGGTCTGCAGGGCTTACCAGAAAGGCTGGCTAGTTGGTTCATTGATTAGCTCCTCCCAGTTCCAGCATGGCTGATTTTCAGAAGTTGCTGGCTTTTCTCTTCCTGGGCCTTGCATGGTCTGCCTCTCTGGAAATTTCAATAACTTCTTCTTAGTAAGTGATAGAAATACTAGATAGAAATTCAAAGAGAATAGAGAAGATCTCAGAGACTTCATCAACTAACAGGATCCAATTGACATATATAAAATGCCCTACCCAACAAGTGCAGAATATATATTCTTTACAAAAGCCCATGTAACATTCACCAAGATATATCATGTCCTAGATAATAAAAAGTTTAAAAATCATATTTTAAAACATGTGTGAAATTTATAGTAATGTGTAACATAAATTATAGCAATTTAACCATAAATTTAAGAATTCAAAATATAGAGTATGCTGTATGACCATAGTTTAATTAAAATAGAAATCAATAGCAGAAAGACTGCACAAAAATTCCTAAATAATTGGTTATTAAGCTACATGTTTTCTGTAATCTAATGAGTCAAGAGATGGTCTAGACAGGAAGAACTCCAGGACTTGACAACAAGCCCTTTTCTCTCAATTTATTTTAATTTTCTTATTTTTTGATGTTTTTTTCTCTTCCTTTTCTTCTCTTTTTCCTCTTTCTTTTTTTTTGTCTGTCTTTTTTCTTCTCTCCTGAACAACTGGGGAGAACTCCAGCCACAGAAAACTAATGTCCCCCAAATCCAGGGACTAAGTTCAGATAATCCTTTGAATAATTCTTCGTTCTTTCTTTTCTACCCCTTTCCCTAGTTTCCCAAACCTTCTGTGATCAACCTTTGTCCTCCAGCCTTGGTTCTACTTCTCTTTTAGTTATCTTCGTTTTATACACTGTCCTCCCTAAACCTCCCCACCACAGGGTAAAACCACTCCACCAGGGGGACCGCTTTGCATACAAACGCCTAAATTGTGATTAGTTCTATTATATAACTATAGAATCTGCTCCTATGGACTAAAGTACAAAATCAGTAGTTACCACAATTTGTCAGTTTCTAAATTGCGCTTGATGCTATTGTTATCACTGCTTTTACTATTTTAGGATGTCTATTGTAATCAATGGTTCTCCCTTCTTTAACAATACTGAGAAGCTCTGCGGTAAAAACACACCATAGTCCTACACCAAAGGACTGGGGACCAAGCCAAACAGACACCAACATCCCACGCTTAAATAATTGGGAAGATAGGATCTGTGACAGACACAAACCAAGAATCTCCTATATACACAAGACATCCCTGAAGAACAGACTTTTTCTAGAGAGGCTTAGATACTAGCAAGACAGCTCCCACTACAAAAACTCACAAGCATCTTCACAGAAAACAAAATAAAAATTTTTTGAAATAGAAAATGACAAGACAAAGAAATGAAATGCAATCTCAGATCTCCAACCCACCCAGAACAAGTCCAGAAGACACTGACACTGTAGAAATTGTAACACACACACCTGAAATCTCTGAAATGATAGCAACCAACGTAAAGAAACAAATCCATGAGTCTAGAGAGGAAATCAGATCAGAAATAATCTATCAGGTAAAAAAAGAAATGTCAACATTTATAAAGGAAATGCTCAGCAAATTTAGAGTAGAGATAGATTAAAAAAATGATCATAGAAACAGGACGGAAATCATGAATGACCAGTGTAGGAAAGAAATAGAATGCATGAAATGGATTCAAACAGATAGTCAGGAAATTAAAAATTCCATTAAAAGTTGGTCAAACTGTTTCAGTGAAACTGAAGACAGAATTTCCAACCTTGAAGACAGGATTGTGGCTAGCAATGATGAAGGGAAAGATTTCTTGAAAATAACACAAAAGCACAAAATAATAATTTGACAACTGCAAGACAACACAAGAAAGATAATATAAGAATAATTGGTGTAAATGAAAAAAGCAGGAGTCAACACAAATAACATAAAAAACTATTTGTAGAAATGATGGCAGAAAATTTCTCAAGCATGGGAAAAGAATCTGACATGCAGATAAGTGAGTCATATAGAATTCCAATTAACCATAACCAAAATAAATCTACACCCAGACATAATAATCAAGATCCCAGAAATTCAGCACAACAGAATATTAAAAGCTATAAGAGAAAAGAAACAGATCACCTAAAAAGGAAAGCCCATCAGAATCATGGCACACTTCTCAATACAAATCCTCAAGTCAAGAAGAACTTGGAGTGAAATATTTCAAGTCCTGAAAGAAAACAACTTCCAACTCAGATTAATGTACCCTGCAAAACTACCTTTCAAAATTAATGGAGAAATAAGATACTTCCATGACAAAGAACAAGTGAAGAAATTCATGACCACTAAACCAACACTACAAAGGCTACTGAAAGATGTTCTAGACAGGGACAAAAATGACCACGATTCCAAGAACAACAGAAAGAAACCACCAAGCAGGGCAAACAATTAAACAGAGAGGAAAAGTAGAGAATCAGCAGCAGGAAAATAGCATGACAAAGACAAGTCAATGCATACCAGTTATAACCATCAATGTAAATGGCCTCAATTCACCAATCAAAAGAAACAGACTGGCAATGTGGCTCAAGAAACAAGATCCAACAATATGCTGTATACAAGAAACACATTTAACTCAAAAAGAAATTCATAGACTGGAAGTCAAAAGATGAAAAACAATTCTCCATGAAATAGGAACCCAGAAAAAAGCAGGGGTAGGTGTTTAGTTTGCAGAACTTCAAGCCAAAAATGATCAAAAGAGGTAAAGAAGGTCACTACATACCTGTTAGGGGAAAACTTCAAGAGGAAGAGCCAGCAACCATAAATGTATATGAACCAAGTAAAGGAGCATCCAACTATTTCAGAGAAATATTAATAGACATGAAAAATAAAAAAAAAGCAATAACACAATTGTAACAGGGGATCTTAATACCCCATTGTTACAAAGAGGTAGATGAACTAGACAAAAAATCAGCAACGAAATAATAGAAGTGAACCAAACCTGTGGACAAACGGACTTAGTAGATGTTTAGACTATTCCACCTGACAACATCAGAATACACATTCTTCTCAGGTGCACATGGAATGTTGTCTACAACAGACCATACACTAGCCCATAGAACATGCTTAACTGAATACAAAGGAATTGAAATTATCCCATGCATATTATCTGACCACAGTGCAATAAAACTGGAAATTAATGGCAAAATAAACCACAAAAACTCCACAAACACATGGAAATAAAAGAACAACCTCCTGAACAACCAATGAGTCACAGATGAAATTGCAGAAAAAATTAGACAGCATCTACAGTCAAATGAAAATGCAAATACAATTTACTGGAATCTGTGGGACTCGATGACAGCAGTCTGAAGAGGGAACTATATAGCAGTGAAATCTCACATCAGGAAAGCAGAAGGAGCAAATAATCTAATAACGAGACCTTGTCCCAAAAAGATGAGGGCCAGGGATTTAGCTCAGTGGCCTAAGCCCCTGCCTGGCAAGTGCGAGGTCATGAGTTTGAGCAATCCCTGGTGCTGCAAAAAAACCAAAACAACAATAAAAAAACCAATCTATGCTGCTCTTTAAACTTCTAGAAAAAGAAAAGAAAGTCAAGCCCAAAACCCATATGGGGAAGGAAATTATGAAGATCAGAGCAAAAATTAATACAATTGAGACTAAGAAAACAATAAAAAGAATTAATGAATTGAAAAGTTAGTTCTTTGAAAGAATAAAAAAATTGATAAACCCCTAGCCAACCTTATCAAAAAAGGAAGAAAAAACTCAAATTCATGCAATAAGGGATGAAAAGGGTGAAATTACTACAGACCCTGTGAAAAGTCAGATCATCAATACCTACTTTAAAAACCTTTACTCACAGAGGTTGGAAAACAAAAGAAATGGACAGATTCCTAGAAATGTATGAACTACCAAAGCTGAATCAAGAAGATAAAAAATTCTGAATAACCCAATGTCAGCAGAACTGAAAACATAATCAAAATCTTATCAACAGAGAAAAGCCCAGGTCCTGATGGACTCACTGCTGAATTCTACAGAAATTTAGAGATACTATAATGCCAGTACTCCTCAAACTCTTTAACAAAATTGAAAGGGAGAAATTCCCCCTCAACCATTGCTGGGAGTAAGTATTACTCTGATATGAAAACCAAAGAAATATCCAACCAAAGAAGAGAACTACACGTCAATCTCCCTAATGAACATAGATGTAAAAATCTTCAATAAAACACTAGCAAACAGAATGCAGCAAATCATCAAGAAGATTATATACCATGACCAAGTGGGATTCATCCCAGGAATGCAGGGATGGTTCAATATATGCAAATCAATAACTTAACAAACCATATCAACAGAGCCAAAGACAAGAATCACTTGCATGTGTAAGCATAGTCTTGTCTCTCCAGTGTAAGAAACTAAAAAACTAAATAAGATACAAAATCTGCAATAGATATTGATAAAGGGAAAGAAACTTTTCACAAGGAAAGAACAACCAAGATGGGGGAAAGGAGAAATGAAGGAAGGAAAAAGGAAAAATATATAAACACAAGATAGCAAAGATAATTGTACCACTAACTCTTAGTTAATGGAAAGGAACAGTTATTACTCATAATGTTTGATCAGTTTTGTGTGCCTGTATGTGGTAATCCGAGCAACTATTTTGAAGATAACAATATGTAATACAACAAACATTGCTACATTTCTATCATCTTATTTTGAAATTCTATATCGCTATTGTTTTGTTGCTCTAGTTGTTGTTGTCATCTTGTTTTTGTTGCTGTTTTTCATTTGTTTGCCTTTCAATTTTTTTGTGTTTTTTTCTCTTTAAAATAAAAAATGTGATATTTTTATATAATGAAATGCTACTCAGGTATAAAGAACGATAAGGTTTTTATAAGTAAATGGATGTAGCTAGAGACCATACTTGAAAATGAAATAAATCAGACTTGTGTGTGTGAGCATTGTCTTGCCTCCCTAGTATAAGAAACTAAAAGAGTAAATAAGATACAAAACCTGCAATAGATATTAAGAAAGGGAAAGAAACTGCTCACAAGGAAAGAACAACTGGGGTGAGGGAAAAGAGAAATGAAGGAAGGAAAAATAATATATATATATATATATATATAGTAGCTAACATAATTATCCTACTAATTTCTTTTAATTCATTGAAAAGATCAGTTGGTGCTTATGTTGGCTGGTTAACTTTACATGCCTATATCTTGTAGTCTGAGCAAGTAATTTGAAGACAACGTTACACAATGTATTAACCATCGTTAATCTCCTGTTATCTTGTTTTGAAATTCCCTTTCATTGTTAATTTCTTATCATCCCGTTTTGAAACTCTGTATCATTATTTTTATTTTTGTTTACTTTTCTCTCTTTAAAATAAAATTTTTTAAAAGGGAAATTCTGGAGAGAAAAAAGGGACATAGAAACAAGTCAGCATTTGTCATTCCTGAAGAACCTGCTCTTTTTATCACCTCCTTAGTGCCTTCCAATTGGTATGCATTATCAAATATTCGTTCATTAAACAAGTGTGGGAGGTATGCAGAGTGTTCTGCCCACGTCTTTTCCTTGGACAAACCCTCCTAACTGTATACCTGTGGTCCTGGAGGGACAGTCAGTCAGTTCTCTACCCCTTCCCACGTCAAGTACACTGGTCCAGGCTGGCTCAGGTGCACTTTTCCTTGGGCAAATGACTAGAAGAGACGTGACACAAGCAGGAGGAGGAAGACAGTGTTCTTACTACCCACACCTGCTTCTCGGGAGAAAAACTCCTTACACTGAGATGGATTAACTAGGAGTCCTGGGCTGCTGGTGGACATTATGTTGAACCCTTGGGCCGACGTGAATGCAGAGTGGAATCAGGCAGAAAAGAGAATTGCTGAGAGATGGGACGGGAGACAGAGCCCCATCACACAATTTAAATTTGGCAGAGAAAA
>RJWT010009758.1:0-24856 GCA_004365215.1 Cuniculus paca | reverse complement strand
TTCTCTCCCGCGAGGTGTGTAGCACACGCGAGTAAAAGAAAGATGTTAACAGCCAAATAAAAGAGTTAGCCTGCCTCGAGTGTAGTTCCTTTAACTTCAGCACGCGTCCGGCAGGATAGCGCCTTTTTCACAAGAGTGTCCAGGTCACTTCTTGTTAGTCCATGAAATCTAGTGCCAAATACATGAAACTGTGTCTATTATGCTTTGAATTTCATGCAGTTTTATGTAAGGTGTCAGGAGTCAAGTTCCACGAGAGTAGGGCTTTTGGTTTCCAAATTTCTTGAATCTTCTCATATTTTTAGAACCACTGGCTTGCTCTGGAGTGTGCAGCTGACCACTGTGTGTGTGATGCCATCCTGGAAGTTCCCACTTCCCACCCAAGCACCCTCTTTCTCCTCCTCTTCACTTTAACTGAATCCTAAATTTCATTCTTGGTGAGCTCCAAGGAAAAGTCCAAGAATCAGCCTCCAGAAGTGTGGAGTGGACTGGCTTCTCCTGTCACTCCTCAGTAGCGTAACGACCCCTGGCCACTTGGGCTTTTTGTGTTCCTAAACCATCAAATAAAAACCGAGCTGACTATTCTCTTGGGTGATGGATTCCATGACCAGGGGAAACTGGATTGCTGCTTCCCCAAGGCTCTGCAAGGCTTATGACTGGAGAGTCACCTTTTGTGCTCCCTTGACCAGCAGCAAAATTATAACAAGTGACAACTCAGAGGAGGCAGGACTAGTGTAGACTGAAGAGTCATGTCACCCTAACAGGGAAAGAACCAAATTAATTGAGCAAAAAACATGGACCAATGAGGGAGGAGCAAAATCTTTATAATATCTACTATGTCTCCTTAAGATTTATAGAAGCAAAAAATATGACAGACATTTCTGCTTACCCTGTTGTGTGGTACACATGATAATCATAGTCTGTCTTTTCTTTCCTATTATTTTATGTAGGGATCGATCGTTGCATTGTTGGATCTAATGGAGTTCAGTGTTTCAGTTCCAGGTTATGCAGGTGGGACTGTGACTGAGTTGTAAGAATGGTTAACACCTCCTTGAGATGAATACCACGCCTATGGCTTGAGGACAGAGATGGTAGCTGTTAGGACTCTGTGTCTTCTCTTCTTGGGAAGAGATTGACTGAGTTTTCATCTATAAGGGATGATTGGACTGTATTAGAGGAAAGAAGGGCACAGATTTTCTTGCACTAGCGAGTTTACACAGAGGAAGAAGGGTGCATACATGGGAATACACAGGCTTGGAAAGTGCTGCTGCTTAAGCTCTGATCTCACGCTCCATGTCACTGCTCTGAGTTCTACTCTGGAGACACCATGAGGTCCTTCCCTCCATAAAGGTGCTTTGATCTGCAGCCCATGGCGTGATTGACAAGTAGTGGTGCCCTTAGAATGCAGAGTCTGAGGGGAGATCATAGGTCACTGAGGGCGTGGCCCTGGAGGAGATTGTGGGAGCTTGGCCCCTCTCTCTTGTCTTTCGCTTCCAGTGGTGAGGGGAATGAGCTTGTTCTGCCACACATTCCTGTGACTGACTCACAGACCCAAAGCAATGGAACAGTCAGCCATGGATGAAAACCTCCAGGCTGTGAACCAAATCAAACCTTTTCCTTAATTAAAATGATTTATCTCAGGCATTTGTTACAGTAACAGAAAACTGCCTAACATAACAGGTACGAAGAGAGACAGGGAGGCCGCAGTAGAGAGAAAACATTTGCTCCTTCCCATGCCAGCAGCAGCCCCTAGACTGCCCTCTCCTTCCAGGCAGCAGAGAGGGGTGGAGTCCCTGGCTTCTTCAGTATTCCCTGCTGCATCTCATTGAGTCTCTTGGGCATCCTACTGTGGCCAATAAGAGCCCCCAACCTCATCTCATGGGCCTGGATCCAAATCCAGGGGATCTTTCTCTGAGCACCAGATGAGAGCCACTCTATCTTCATGGGCCGGAGTCCCCACTGCATGAGGTCTTTGCTGAGTTCCTCAGGGGTCTGTTCAAGCCCTGTCCTCGGAGGTCAGAGTCCAAGTCCTCAGGGCCTCGGAGCTCCACTTCTCACTTCCTTTGTTCTACCCTGCTCACTGCTGATAGTTCCGATGTCTGTGTTCTTTTGATGTTCCCCTTCTGCTCTGAGTCTTCCAGCACCTGTTTAACCAATTCCCCAAAGTGTGATATGTTATCTCTGTTAAAATATGATTTCTGTTTTCCTGGTCAGACTGCCTGGAAAAAAAGTGATAACTGCTGTAAAGCCTTTTGCTTGAAAAAAGACAGAAGGGGAAGCAACTCCAAGAAGTTAGTGAGCCATGGCTGAATCATCTACCCGGCTATGGAAACCAGAACTCCTGATACTGACAGCAGAGTGACCTCTTGAGCTACTTGCCCATCAGATTCAGTGCTATCCTCTGAAAGTTTCCTGTGCACTTTCTTAGAAATTCTAGGATTCTCTGCTTCCTCTTGGAGAATGTTCATGGACATGGTGATCTCATCAGAGAACAGGATATTCCAAGACCTCATTCATTAGTTTTCTGTGTTTCTCTAAACACAAAATTCACTAATGACCTTCATCATATTTTTATCTATTTTATTCATTCAGTTCTAAGGGCTGATCTCCTGAGTCATAGTCCATGAGCCTGGAATTCGGTGTGGACATTTTTCCTTGCCAGCCAGAGACCTTGGCCCTCTTACTGATATGCAGTCATGTTTTAGACAGTGTCAAAGCACAGTACAGAGTGGGGATAACACTCTGGGCATTGCATTGCAGTGTGAAGAGGAGACCACAGTTGGGGACAGGCTGCCACCCTGATGTCTGCATTGGGTACGCAGGGGATGCTTCAGTGTTAGTGTGTCAGGGAAGACACTTGAGTGACAGTTAGACAGGGCAATGAACAGTCCAGGTGGTGACAAGTCACAGAAGTATGGCAGGTAGTAGTTGGTCCACAGAACTGGCCAGGGCAGTGACCACTTTTTCTCCAATCTTTCTCAAAGATAATTCAAGTCCATACATTGCATTAGCAAACATTTGGCATCACTCCTTTGCAATTCTTCATTTTTCTGAGTTGTCTAAAATTGCAAAGCACACACAGTCCAACTAACGTTCACACCCATGTATAGAGCGTGCTGTCAATCTTTTATCACCTTTGCCCTTGGCATCACTTGGTGACAGTGTTGGCAACTGGACTAACACAGTCCACATGACACAATGATGGGTAGAGATCTGTTGCTATGGGTCACAAAGGCTGGAGGATCCACAGCCTCAGATCCAGCCTCAGAGGGGCGAGGGGTGTCTATACTCAAAGCTTGGGTCTTCTGATTGGTGCAAAGATGTTCTCTGAGATGCCAGTTACTGCAAGAGCACGTGATCAGGGCTCAACCAAGCACTTATGCTATACAGGCCTAGACTTTCTCTTCTCTTTTCCTCTTTAGAGACTCACACAACCAGGAATTAAGCAGCTTTCCTTTTTCAGTTCTGGAAATAGATTCATTCTTTTTAATCACTTCTCTGAGCAGTCAGGATAGCTGCATACTTCCGCACGACCTTCTGCTTCTCTAGAGTCAGTGGATATGGTTGTAAATATTCCTTCTGTGGGATGGGAACACTTGATCAGTATCTAAGGATCATTTATTCTTCTGCAGATGGGCGAGGTGATTTCAGCGTGCCTCTTTCGTGAAAAAAAAGTATCCAAGTTAAATCTTTAGCGGGACATGCACTGCATACACATTGTGGGGGCTGAAAATAGTTCCTGTGAGTTTAGTTATTTCATGGGGATGTTGAAACAGGAGAGAGTGAATAATGAGACCTCAGAGGCACCTTGCAACATTTTTTTTAGCCAGGAATCAAACTTAGGACCTTGTGCTTGCCATGTAGGTGACGCTGAGCTATAGCCCCCACCTGGTATATTGCAAAGATGCATAACCTTGATATGTTGGGACTTCCTTTCAAAGCACTGACAAACCTATGAAAGCTTTTAAGGGATGCAACATGAAGAATCTGAATTTTAGAAAGCCATTCTGGCATTTGTGAGGACAACTAAAGAAAGACAGAAAGTTTATAAAAATTCACAATAAACTGAACTATGCCCATAATTTATGTTTGAAATTTTTATTATGTTAAGAGGTACATAGCCTAAAACTTATTTTCATAACTATTTTGAGTATACAATTTTGTGGTGTTAAATGTACTCAGAGTTGTGCACCTGTCAGCACCATCTGCTACTGATTAGACCAAAAATATTTCTCCAAAGTCCTGTGTGTCAGAGGGGAGTTTTTGCAAAGCGATTGGACTATGAGGGCACATTGGAGTCAGCCAACCATGGACTGAATCGATTGAAACCTTGAGCAAAATGAGCCTCTTCTCTTTTAAATTGGGGTGCCTGGCATTTTGACCCAGTGCCTAATATACCATTCATCTCCATAAGTCTTTTCATTCTGTAAAATTGAAACTTTATACCTAAAAGGTAACTCTTCACCCTCCCATTCCAGCCTCCGCCAATTATGATTCTTCTCTTGACTCTATAATCTTGAAAACTCTAAGTACTTCATATAAGTGAAACTATATCCAGATATCTTTTTGTGATTGGCTTATTTAATTTAGCATAGTGTCCTTAAGAGTTATCCATACCATTTCTTTTTAAGGTAGAATAAGATTCCATTGCAGGTATGTGTCATGTTTTGCTTATCCATCTATCAGTGGACAGTTGAGTTAATTCTACATTTGTGCTACTGTGAATAATCGACAAAATTCTCCCTGCAAAGAATAACTATGGACCTGATAGTTTTACTGGTCAATTGTACCAACCATTTGAAGGAGAATTAATACCAGTTCTTTCCAAATCATTCTGTAATGCTAGAATTATCCCAATACTAAAGCTAGACAAAGACACTATAGGAAAAGAAAAGACCTATATCCTGGGTGAACATTAATACAAAAACCATTAACAAAATATTATCAACTGAACTCAGTGCCATACTGAAAGGATTTACTCCCAAAGTAAGATTTATTCCTGGAATGCAAGGATGGCTCAACATACAAATCAATCAATGTAATATACACCACAGTGAAAGAAGAAGAAAAAAAATGATCTTCTTAAAAGATTCAGAAGAAGACATCTGATAAAATTCAGTATCTTTTTCTGATAAAACCCATGTCTTTAAGTTAGTTAGTATAAGGTTTCATCAACTGAGCCAACAAGTTATGATCAAAATCTGTATGTGCTTCTGCGGGTGATGAATGCTATTATTAGATCTTTGAGATAACCCTGTTTCTGTAGGTATGTGTAGCTTGTCACCAAATGTTTTTCTTGTGATTGGATGTATGTTTTAAAAAGTAATTGTTATTATCAGAAGTTTCTTGAACTATTTATCCAGCAGTATTTATTATCAAACATTTTCTTCTGGAATATAATATGAAAAAAATTATTTCATCAGTTTTAGAGGATAGGATTGCATATCCCTGTTTCTGAAAACAAAAAACACAGCTTTTAATTTGCTGATTTTTAAAATTTTGTTCTTTCTTTACTTGTCTCTAACATTTTGCCAATATCTGGCAATATTTTTGTATTTTTTGTGATAATGAGAACTCCTAATAGTCCATATCTTGGAACTGTATGGGGAGAAACCAGTTCTATGGAGGCCTTGGTAAACTTCTTGAACTATTTTTCAAATTCTGTTGGGGTTCAAACCATATTTTCACATTTTATCAAGAATTGTTTTCCTGTTCATTAAAAAAATGGTACCTATTTGAAGAGAAATTTAAGCCGTATGTTACTAAATTCCTTATACTTGCCTCATCAAAATCGCCAGCTGACTATGGACAGGAACATGAGCCAAAATGAACCTGTCCTCCTTTAAAGTGTGGATGCTGGACACTGTCTCAGAGATAAGAAAGTGATGAAGATACCCAGAAAAATAAAGAAGGACAAATCTCTGCAATACTTTGATCTAATTGATAAGACTACAGAGTGAGGAATATCTAACAGAGACATCAAAATGTTAGTAAAAGATGAGCCAAAGATAATCAAAGCTGTTTTACAGTATTTCCTGCTATGTCTCAAGATCTGGGTAAACTGGTTGGCTTATATGAACACGTTTGTTACTTCTCCACAATCTTGAGACACACACTCTTCTTTTCACTTTAATGAGGAAATCAAAGCAATGAAGAGTTAACTTTTCCAAGAGAACATAGGGAATATGTGCTTGTACTGACATACAACAGCATGTTCTGACACTAAAACCCATTCTTTTTACCACTTCCCTCTTTTTTTAGGTTTTCTGGAAAGGGAAAAGTATTTACTCATGGAAATCTGAAAATCATGGAGATGAGTTTTATAATCCTTCTCTTTGACCCTCCAGTTTTTGGTTCTCATGGTTTTTGTTTCCCCCACTCCATAATTCATAGCAGCCTTTGCTTTTAGTCACTTGGTTGATCTGAGTCACAAAATGTGCTTTGAAGTCTAGCTTTGGACAAGAGAGGAGATAAGAGCAGACAGTCTCCATCATCTTCAAAGCATTCCTGTTTTGTTTGCTTCACACCCAAGGCATGCACTGTTGATCTGTTTGTTCTTGCTCCCAGGATGCTTGGGGCTTGCTGGTGGCACTGTCCTTGGATACAAAGCAGCGACTCCATCCCACAGACTCATGTGAGCTCATCTGCTTCAGGGCCACTGGTTCTAGGGACCTGGAGCCCAGCTAGGAAGAGAGCAAGTGAAAAGTGTTTTGTCTGCTATTCATCTACCCCAAATAGGCGTGCTCTTGTGTTACCTCGAACACAGTAATAAAACAACCCCTTCCACCTGAGGTGCAACACTGAGTTTCCTCAAAGACATAGTGAGGGGGTTGAAGTCCTGCTGTGGTTTACAGATGAGGCTCCTCACCTGGGGGTTCACACCAGGGAGATGGGGATCAAATTCACATCTCCTGACTCCAAGCAACATTCTTTTCCAGAAAGCACGTTATAACTGCCATAACTACCTTTGAAAAACTAAATCTTGCTTGAATTTAATAGGAAATGTAACTGCTACATGGTTAATGGGACAAATTAAGTAGGTAGAAACTATGATTCTTGATGAGATCACTATTATTTGTTGGGTTTTCTTGGTGAGGACAGGGTGCTTCCATTACTTGTCTATGTGGCAAGCAACACATGGTAGGAGCTAGGTTTTAATCAATGAAAGTGGAATCCTGGTGTTTCGAGATGGGCATTCAGACAGACATGCTGAAAGTGACAAATTCGCACACATTACATCCTCTGACATTCGTATTTCTGTCTTATTCCATAATGCTGTACATTAATTAGGTAATAACAGCACTTAGCTAAGGATACAGAATAGCCACACTTCCCAAATCTCTCTCATATGAAACCAAAATGTAAATTCATATAAAACTGATCAGCTTTCCTCCAGTTGACAAAAGGACTCAGGTTCCTTGCATTCATGGTCCACTGTCTTCAGTGTGTGACTGAAGTTACCACTGAACAGAAGAGAGCCCGAGGAACTTGTGTGGGAGGTGTTATGGGCTACGTCTACCAGTGTACGTGTCACAAATCAGACACACAAGAGGCTCCTGGGAAAGGAAGGCGAATCATATCCTCAGGTGGAAGAAGAAGAAGACTTGGTGACCAGCTCTGGTGTCCGCAGCTTACTTCCATTACTGAGAGCTGTCTGGGATTGCTGTCTTTAAGTTCCTTTCAAAGTCAGTTTAGGGCCCTGTAGAAACATAAGCTCTTCCCTATTACTCTATCTTACCTAACCATCTCTCTACCTATCTATCCATCCATCCATACACTGCTCTTCAGGTGCGTGGGATCAAACATTGCCTTTCCAGTTTATGAACCAATGCATTCACTGGGCTTGGCCTCTCTCTGAGCGAGGGTTCTCCAGAGAAAAAGAATCAATAGGAAATTTGTTTATTTATTTTAAGGAACTGACTCAAGATTGTGGAGAAGTCCCAGGATCTATATTTAGCAAGATGAATATCCAGGAGAGCTGATGTTTTGTTAAAAAAAAACAAAAAAACAAGAAAAGAAAAAGAAAAGCCAACATTGTAGCTAAATGATAGACAAGAAGAAGGAATTCTGTTTTACTCAGACTTTTGCTTCTATTAAAGGTGTTTAACTGATTAGAGGAGGCCCACCCACTTTAGGGGGGCACTCAATTTTTCTTTTCACTCAGTCTACAAATAAAAATGTTAATCTCATCCCAAAAGGCTCTTGTAGACAAAAAATAATTCTTTACCAAATATATTGGCACCTGATGGCTCAGTGAAATTGACCCATAAAATTCACCATCATAGACTCCAACAACTTTCGGGGACTGTGGAATTCATGAAGTTTATTTGACTTTCTACAGGAGTAATAATTGCCAGCATTAAGAATTTGAAAAGTGTAATGCATCAGCCAAAGGCAATTTCTAAACGTATTTTGCAAAATTTCTTTGGACTTCAGCCTCTTAGGACTACCCAGAAGAAGACAACATTCGTGTGTGCACGTGTGAGTGTGTGTGTGCATGTGCATGTGTCTGTATGTCGTGCATGACTTCTGTGAACTCAGTTACATGTATATATTTCATTGTCTTCTAGAAAGCATGAATAATAGCTAAGACTTGCAGCATGTCCAAAGATAAGGCTATTTTTCATGTGGAGAAATAACCTTGCCCAGTGAAATATTTCTGATCTGGAAATGGGCAGATTTGAATGACAATCCTGAGTGAAATGATGAGGAGTCACCTAACAAAGGCAGTTGTTAGAGTGTGGTGATGGTAGTGGTGATGCTGGTGGTCCTTGTAGAGGCAAGCAGTTATGACTACTAATGAGAGCAGACACTGATCCTTACTCCTGCTTCGATGTTTGCGGCTTCTCAGCTGAAGCATCAGTCTTGCACATTCATGTTCTCCTAGCACCTGCGAGCACTCGGTAACTTGTGTGTGTAAACTAAGCTTTTCAACAAATAATGGCCCTGCGCCTCAGTGTGCCGCTGTGTCACTGGCCTGCCTGGGCGCGCGCATCAGCTACTTTCATATTTCACATTAGCAGTTTTAGCCTTCACACTAATTCTGGTAGATCTTGGGAGATATCATCCAATTCTGTACCCAAAGAGCATCTTTTCTAGATGAAGGGGAAGAAGCACCTTTAAAGTTGGTTGTTTCGTCAGTGTATCTCTTTTCTAGTCTCTGCACAACTCTCTGTCTTGGCTAATGACCCACGAGAACAACACCTTCCATGCTTTGTAGCCCAGCTAGGGAGCCTGCGCCCCGGGAAGGAGGGAGAGTCTGTGTCTAGAGTTCCTGATGGCTCATCACGCATGGGACCATCGCCTACCTGGTGATGCCACACTTGCATGTTTTTCTTTTGTAAGATCCACTTACAATGCTTGTGCCTGTCTTCACCACATCAGAATCCCTGCCTCTTCCCACTCCAGGTTTACCCAGCCAGAGTCCCTGTAAGGGCAGACTGTGGCCCCCTCAGTGACATGGCACCAGCCAGCCTCATGGCGTGTGGGATACACCGAGCCCATGAGTCATGTCTGGGAACTCTTGGGCTCACTTCCTCCCGCTCAAGGACAATTTTACTTTCTCACAAGTTCGCCCCGTGTTTCTCCTTTAGGAACCACATCTGACACTGGAATTTCTGAAACCTTCAGTGCTGCATCAAGCCAAGCCTTTTCCTTGATTAAAAAAGAAAGGAAAATCAGCTTTGCTCTGCATTCTCCTGACTGGCGCGTGGTGCTGTGACCTTGAGTAGATGGCTCTTAGATGTCAGTGCCTGATGCTTTCACGGCGATTCAGGGACTGGTACTTTCCCTTCCCTTTGTGGCTGCCACATGGTGACGCTTCTTGGGTTTCAGGCTCACCTGCTCTCACTATGCAAGTTAGAACTTAACTATATATGACTTTACATTTGTGGACTCTTGTTTCCTAGTCTACTCTGCTAATTTGCTAAAGGTATGGGGTGCACTTTGAATGTCTTCTGAGTCCCACCCAAAGCACCTCTCATCCTCTCCTGAGTAACTTAACAGCCATTGGCTAAATAGACATCACAATGATGAGATCATACTAACTGCTTTTGATGATGTACCGGATCCTACACAGTGAAACGAATGCTTTTCTTGGCAAGGATGCCACCCACGGAGGCTGCCTATCTGCTAATAGTGATATCAGTGTTCAAAACAGTTTTTCAATGCCTCTTTCTGTTTGAATTATACTCAGAATCTGTGACACATTTAATGTTCGCTACTTAGCATCTATTAGAATGCATGACAGTTTTCAGTGTGAACCACGAATACTAATATTCTTCTTGGTCATAGGCAGTTTGCAGTCTTATGCAGAGGACAGTGAGTGATGTTGGAAGACAAAATGTGTCAAATATCATAAAATTGGTATAAAGGGCTACAGGGACCAGAAAAAGAAGAAGAGGTAAATTACAGCTGAGCTTGAAGGGAAATATGCAACCTCAATCTATCTTCATAAATCAATTTAAATCCTTATCATATAATTGGTTTGGTTTTAGGCAACAACTAAAAGCCACTTGGAATTAAGTTTAAGGAATATGACTATTTAAAAATTGATCTAAAGCATCAAAGCATGTTCCTAATTTGGAAACCTGTTTTCGAGGCAATTTTTTCTTCTACAAAATGAAGTGACATCAACTGAGCCAGTCAGGCATCACAAGATGTCTAAAAGATGTAATTTATACCTGTCTGGCATCTACAGTTTTCATTCATTTCCCTGTTTCATATGTACCTGTTTCTCCCCACTTGTAAAAATAAAGAGCACATACCAGATCAAAGGTTTTCAGTGGAGCTATGAAAATATCTAGGAGTTATAGACCTTCCTATGAGATTTCATTTAAATAAATGGCAATAAATTAGCATCCAAGGACTGCTGGACTACAGAAATGCAGTTTCCATATAGTTACACATTCTGTTGTCTGCACATAGTAGGTGATGAGAAGTCCCAGCACCAGGGATTGACAAAAAACAACCAGCTTTCTGCTGCTGATCATCCATCCTGTAGCCAAAAGGACCTGGATGCCAGGCACAGTCATGCGTATCTGACACGTATCTCACGTCCCCCTCTTTTACTTCCCATAGACTACTCTCGGCTCTTAAGTCATTTGTCTACCTCTATGTTATACTTTCCCCCTGTGGAATATAAGATGATCCATGAAAGTAAAGAACTTATCTTTCTTGCTTCTAGCTACGTTTCCAGTGACTGGATCCATGGCAAGAAGAAAGCAGACACTCAGTATATTTTTAATGAAAATGAATGGATTGATTGATCAATGAATTGATTTTCCATCCTGTGTAAAGATTCTGGGGCAGATGGGAAGATAATGAAATACAAAAATCAATTCAATAAAGATGTGGTTGAGCACTTCCTACACTTTTTCTTTTTGTACCAGGAATTAAACTCATGACCTTGAGCTTGCCAGGCAGGCTCTATGCCACTGATCTATATCCCTGCCCCACTTTCTACACTTTTGACATGATGTGTGGCACTAATCTCATGGTTTACTTTGGAACACAAAGCAGGAATGCATGGGATGCCATACACGGGAGAAAAGTAATGACAGTTTATCAAGAAAGACCTGAGAGTTCTCATCAACAAACTGACTTTCAAGTTGGAGACTGAATAATGCATTGGACTGTCAGAGAAAGTACAGGAATTCCTGCGAGCTGAAGTCACCTAGTAGACCTCCAGAGAGGAGAAAATATGAAAGAGTAGAAGGATATGAAGAAGGGGGTGTCCCGAGCAAACACTGGAGGCAAGAAAGGGTAAGGGGCAATCCGATTGGAGAGAAAAGAGGTTAACGCTTACTGAGAGCTACCGTGTGCCAGGCACTAGGCAACGTGTGTCCAGATGACACCTTTCTCATTGATGTCCCAACATCATCCAGAGAGGCAGACCTGAGCTTTACAGATGGATGAGCTGAGACTCAAAGAGGTAGGGGCACTTGCCTAGATGCTGAAGGCAGTGAATGCTGGAGTTTGAGGACCATGCTTCTCCAGCTCCTGAGGGACAGGAGCGTGCGAGCTGCGGAAAGCAGAAGTGTGTGCCTGAGAGTCGCAACTACCAAGGAACGGTTTGTTGTGACTACTGAGGTGCAGAATGATAAGGGCCCTCCTTAGTATTCTAGACTGTAAGATAAATGAAATGACTCACTGCAAGTGTTATTTTTGGAAAGGTAATCTAATGGATTGAAAGGGAGTGCTAGGGACGTGGATATAAGTTAGCAAACAGTTGTAACATCTCTAAACTAAGATAAATGCAAATGAAGTAGGAAGGAAAAGGAGCAATGGATGGCCCTGCATTTAGGAATGGCAGAATTATTTGAGTATCCCAGACAGAAAATCAGGAAGAAGATGCCGGCTTGGTACAGCTGGCCATTCACTCTCTCTGAGCACCCCTCGCTGCCTTTGATCATCACTGGAGCCTTCCAATAAGGCGCCTCTCCCTGCTCTGTCTTAATCTCTCTCTTAGCTTTTGCTTATCTGCAGCTGTAGCTTTGTTAAAATCTAAAACAAATACTGGTTATTGTAAAATCATTAGTAAATTTTCAGAGAGTCAGTGAATGGTCACTTTTTGCAAGTGATAAAAGGAAAAGTGAGTCATTTTAAATATACCAAGAACGGAAAACGAGAACAAGATTTAAATTGTACATTTTAAAAAGGATCCTGTTAGTTAGAAAGGAAAACAATAGAAGAACTTTTGGAGCATTGCAAAGTGCTAAGGAATCTTACTGAATATAGTCAGGTCGTCCTTCCTGGGAAGTAGCTGGCGTTAGGACAGATATTACGCTAGAAATAATCGAAGCACCTCCCTCTCTCCTCACCCTTGAAGCAACACAATGTTAGGGGTGCAATAGATGTGAAATTGCCTCTGATTTTTGAAGGAAGATTTGTCAAATCACATATTAAAGGAAAGAAGGATGCACTACATGGTCTAAATGGAAAAAAATAAAATTGCAGTTTTCCTCACATCCTATCATCACTGCTTCCTTATATTCTAAGACAAATCTCATTCAGCATAGTTCTGGTTTCTGGACACCTGAAATCTGGAAAACTCTATAATGCTTCTTCATACATACATATGTCACTTGTTCCTCAGCATTCCAGACCATGATTATATGTTTTTATGCCTGTTTGCCTAGACTGCAGTGTGGATCTTGGGATACTCACTGTACGTTTATTTCCATGTCCCTGATGTGTTGAATAAATAAGTTGTTGACTGAATAAGCCTAATGAATAGTGTAAGTTATGCTGTGAAATGCTGCTGCTGAAAAATTAATACTGTTAAATTACTCTTAGAAAAACAGCCTGTTTGTACTTCTTGTATACCAACCAATAAAATATGAATATCTCTAAACAGAGAAAACAAGCATAAACATATAAAGTGTAATTTTCAAGAGTTTTGACTTTTTTTATCTTCCAGCAGGTTAGTTGTTTCTGCTTTAATATTTATATATTTGATCCATTTTTATTTTAGCACATGATGAAAGAAATAGGTCAGATTCAACTTCTGCATGTATATAGCCAGATATCCAGGCTTGTTATCAACCCTCTGGCAATTAAAACATTTTGGGACAAAGAATCTCATGGGTTCACAAAGCCCCGCCTCCCCTTCTCCTTTTTCTCCTTCTCCTCCTTCTTTTGCTGAGAACTGAATCCAGCACCCCAAGCTTAAATTCAACATTCCTAGGACCCCCTTCAGCCTTTTATGTATCTATCTCTTTTCAGCCTGTTCCTGACTCTAATGTCAAAACTTAAACGCAATGGGAAAGGGAAATTTTATGTTAAAATAATCATTACATTCAAAAGATAATCTTACTCCTTCATGTAAATGCCCCCAAAGATAATAATTTTACTGTGTTTTCTTTAGATTATATTCATGTAATACTAGAACGCTTTTATATACACTCAAGAAAACTCAGCTTCAAGGAAAAAACCAATTATTTCAAGTTCGACGCAGTGGTTGCAGCCGCGCGGCCTGCTGCCCTGCGTCTGGACCCCTGGTGAGCCTCGCACGCATGGCCCCAGCTTGCCTGTTTTCCCGCGTGGGCCTGGGCCAGCTCGGGAGAGAGGACACTGCGTGGTGGGGAGAGAACCAGCCTTACACGCAGACATTCCTGGGTTTGAACCGCTGCCACCACACTGTTTAAGTCATGAGTTCCTGGACAAATCGCTTCACCCTGTCACTCAGTCGTCCCCATCGGCCCAGTGACCACTGGGACACGCCACGCACCACTGCCTCCCAAGCCTACAGTTGAATGCCAGGATGCATGCTCTGTCTCCCCCACGCCAGTTTCTTCCAAAAATACACAGACACTGCTTTCAATCTTCCATTTCAGATGTTGCCTTTTCTAAAATTTTTTTTCAAATTGACAGATAATTATGGATCTTTATGGGGTGCAGTCTGATGTCATGGTACATTTATAGGTTGGGTAATGATCAAATCAGGATATTTAGGCTATCCCCCTTCTCCAACATTTATCATTTCTTTGTGATGAGAACATTCAAAATCCTCTCTTCTCATTATTTGGAATTGTATGATATGATGTTGTTTAGCCTTCTTCTGTGGTTTCCAAACCCAACTGTGTGCGATAATGCATAGTACATATCACTGAGATGTAATAATCTGTAACATCGTTTGCTCACGCCGGTAGGCTGGGACTCCAGTGGGCTGTCTCCAACTGGTTATCTGTTGAAATACTTTATCCTTTTATAAGGGTGAGTCCAGAGTGCACTGAGTAATGCATAATAAAGTTATTTTGGGGGAAAGGAACCAAGTTTAAAGAGAGAGAGAAAGAAGGGAAAAAAAGAGGGGGAATAAGCCCAGTAAAATAATCTCCAATGACTTCATTGTGAAGTAATGACTTTTACCAAATAACTGCATTGTAGTTTTATCTTTCCAACCAAGATTGTGTTAATGCTCTAAAATTAAGTCTCTTGTGAAAGTTATCTGGAATTTCTCAACAAGTTTTTAAAGGGGTTTTATTTTTTCATTGGAGGTCATGCCTCAAGAATTTGTAGGAATTCCGCCTGGAAAGTAATAATCAGTGGAAACTGGCAGTCAAAGCTCATTTATATTAGTCTTCCAGATAAAAATTCCTTCCGTCTTAGACCTGCATTTCAAAAAAGATTATTATCACTCTGGAGAGAATACATCAGTGCAGAAAAAAGAAAGAATGACCTCAAGGATGTCTTTACCGCCTCTACTCAACTCCAGGTCTGCTTCTTTTTAAACCTCCTTTTTAAGTTCTCTCTTTTGAAATGTTTTGAAGATGCTCAAAGCGGAGCGTGCCAGAGGGGAGCGTCAGAGACCGAGTCTGCCGGCCGTGGGAGTCCATGACACGTCTTGGGTGGTGGGAAAAGGAGGACAGGAGGAGGAGATATGTGGAAACAGTGGTCCAGTGAGTGGGCTGAGAGGAGGAGGAGGAGGAGGAGGAGGAGGAGGAGGAGGATGCTTTCCACACAGCTATATATTCTCAGTCCCTCAGGGGCCAAGGGATTAGTGATTCCCATGAGCCATGATTGTGTTTTCAAATGCATGACACATTCACTGAGAAGATGCTTCGCGTAAAAGCTTTGACTGTTTCTAACAACAGTCTTATTTTTAAACCTCAGCCTTTTCATTTCCTAGCACCTCCATTTAAAAGTTATTTATCCTCTCTGAAACTCAGTCTTCTCACCTATGAAATGGGTTTCATGGCTTTGTCTGGGGAGTCAGTGATTGTTATACTCACATCACTGGACTCACCATGTGGTTAGCACCTAATAAAAGTTTATGGAAAAACCCATGAGTAAACACACATTAGCTCCCTCTGTCCTCATCATCCCATCCAGAGAATTTCAGAAATGTCAACTCCAACTTGGGTAAGCTGGAGTCTGTTCAAGAAGACAATCAATGAAGTACAAGGGAGCTAATCCTCTCTTTGATGAGTCTGACATTTGAAGTCTCCAAACATTTTTGAATCAATACCAACTGAATTCCACAAAAGAGATATGCCAAATCAGGATCTTCATGACTCAATCAGCAGGCCAAAGCCCTACCCGATTCTCAAGACCAGGAGCCATACCTGGCAGTCTAAGAATAACTTCTGGGACCACTTATTATGTACAGGATCTCTATCTGCGACACTGCCAACCATACACAGGTGTATCAGGACCAAATATCCTTCATCCCCCATCATCCCAGATGCAAGCAATGGGTCAGATTCACCAAACTTCTAGCCAAGTTGCACAGAGGAAGCCTTCTATTGCTAGGAATCAAATCACCCTTACTGGAATTGCTCAGCATTGAACCAAAACCTATAAGCATCATCAATGCAATTTATGCCATTCCAAAAAGCATCTGTTTGGGAGGAGGCTGCTGTTGGTCCATGTGGTTCTCGGTGGGTAGGTAATTATTTAACAGTAGGAACAGAAGACAGACTCGCTTCCAATTGTGAGCTCATTCCTAAGGTCACAAGTGAAAGCTGAAAGAGAAACAGAGTCCAAAGTAAACATCAGTTTGGACTGTAAAACATTTCTTTGAGAGTGCCTAGGTTTACACGAAGGAATTCCACCTCAAACAAAGAGAAATCTAACTTACTTTTCCCAGTTATTAGAGGGTATGTCCAGTGTCTGCCTGTTCATATCAATCCATGGCCCACCCTCAAATTTGTTTTCCAAAGAGCCTGGCTTAAGAACCACATGGATCCCGAGTTCTTCTGACTCACACTTTAGTTGCTCTAGAGAGGTAAAAAACTAGAGTTATAAACTATCTGTAGGAACAGTCACTACATGGTTGGCCAGAAAAACTGGGTGAGAGAGCCAAGAAATTTAATTTGTTGTAACCTATGATTTCTTAGTAAATATTAACTAATGTTGGAAGTATGCATGGATTTACTTCCCTGGGCCGTTTGAACCTTTTCAATTATAATTTTCTAAAATACAAACAAAAAGAAAACTTAAGCAAGACCTTTAAAGAGTGACTCATAAAAGAATGGTGTTTGGTTAGCTTCCCTTACCTCCCTCCAAGCTACCCATCGTCTTTAGAGTGATATTTTTCTACAAATTTGTCCCCTGGACTTATTGCCTTCTTGATGGATAAGACCCCCGGTAGGTGTCACAAAGGTCCCTGAGACCCCTTTTGTTCAATGTCTAGGCAAACTAACCACTATGGCCAAGGTACACCTTCCTTACCGGGCTGTGTCAGAATCAAAGACCTGACCACCTACAGAAATGCAGAGTCCCAAGGATCCTGCACTGCACAATAGCTGAGAAGGTCTCAGAGGCCTGAGGGTCCTGTCACTAAGAAAACCCTCTTCCTAGCCCCACAAGAGGAAATCAAGTTGATCTGGAAATAGCTACTTGTATGGGTTGGATTCCTTGAAGTTATTATCCATTATGGTGGCTTTGTGTATTTAATCATATGTATTTATTTATATGTATGTATTTATTCATATGAACTCAGAATGCCAGGTGCAATCTTCTTTGCATCCTACAGATGCAGAACTGCTTTACAATTTAGAAAAATTTCATCACGTGTGCTTTAATTTACTGTATATGTTTCTGATATGGGTTTAATACCAACTATGTGCCAATGAGAGCACTGAAAGAAAAGGCACGCCAGTGAAGAGAAAGACAGTTCTAAAGATAAGAGGGCCTGTGGAACATATTATGAGAACTGAATAGGCTGAGGTAGTCAGAGGGCAGCATTCCCTCACTGGGGAAGGAAGGGCTTGGGGACCTGGGGGACCTTGGGAAGAGATTTGAGAAGACCCACTGCAAAGACCTTCCAAATGCCAGGCTGGAGCTCCTGCATGAATCCTGTAGGCCCAAGAGCCGTGAACGCATCACACAAGTAGACCTGGGTGTGAAACAATGACTGCTGGCTATATCTTGGCAGGAAAAGCAGGAGCAGACTGAGGGCAGAGAAGAAAGACTCAGGCACTCCAGAAGATCCAGCTAAAGAAAAGTGACCTTCCCGGGATCTTAGGGAGACAAAGCCAAGGTGACTTCACTGACAAACCTTTAGAATATTCTGTTTCCTCTGTTCTTACAAAATAAGCTCCAGAGTCATAGGCACGCATGTAAAGAAACTTACTGGAAATCTCAACAGCCGTAAGCAACAGACCAGGGGACAGCTCACAGGTCTGCAGTAAGTGCTTTACTTTGGTGCCTGGAGCATTATTCAAAGTCACTCATTCCCCAGGAGCAAAGTGTTGGTCTCTCTGAGCGCTTGGTGCATCCACAAACTATCATCGGCCGAAGGAAGCTGCTTCACCCAATGTTTAGACTGGGGTGGGGATAGCGTTCAACAGCCTCAGTCAGGGAACTCTGCAAGGAGCATCCCAGCTCCGGACACGCAGTAGGGCTGGCTGCAGCTCTCTGGCCATCACACCTCAGTCCGCCTTCTCCTTCAGCACCATCTTGCTTCCTTCCCTCCTGAAGACGCGCGTTCTAAGAGCGCAGCCCAGACCACCTCCAGCTGCTCATTTCCATCACAGCCTGTGCTCAGGAACCAGCGCTGTGAGGGGGCTGGGTTCAACTCAGGTCCCAGAAAGGTCACCCGAGAGGATGTGCACCTGACCTAAAGGAAGAGGAGGTTTGAAAGACCGAATATACTCACCTCAGCTGCGAGGAATACTGGTGGGGAGAGGATCTTTGGGGAGCAATAACTAGAGGGGTCACTCCGGCAAAAAACAGGGGCCTCTTTTAAGTTCACAGAGTGTTGTGGGTTGGGTCTGCAACATCCCCCAGATCTCACGTGCACAGATATGGGGCTTTTGGAGGGCATCTGAGTCATGGGGACTTACTCATAAGTGGATTAATCCAACGGGGAGTTCAGTGGCTGAATGTACTGTTGGAGGTGGGGCCTGATGGAAGAGGCCAGCACTGGGTATGGGACCCCGAAGGCTCCGGCTCCTTTGCTGGCTCCTTCCTTCTCTCTCTGCTTCCTGGCCTCCAAGGTGTGAGCAGCTCTCCTCCTCCAGGCTCTTCGCCTTGCTGTTTCTGCTTTGGAGCTGGCTGGCCATACGAGGACTGAGACCTTTGAAACTGGGAGCCAAAATAAACCTCTCCTCTGTTAGGTCATCAGTGTCAGGTGCTGTGTCTCAGTGAGGAGGACACAGAAATAAAAAAATAGGGGCTTGTGATAGGCTGCTTCTTGGATGCCCGAGTGTGTTGTTTCATTCTCATTTTCTTCTCCTAGAAGACCAGAGATGGATATGAGGTGATTTAGGAAAAATAAATCAGGCATCTCTGCAAGGATGGAATGGGAGAGGTTGAGTGAAATTTAAGAAAAGCCACAAGGATCTTGACCAATTAAGGGAAGCCAAGGAAAAGTTGAAGTCATAGAGACCTGACAGTTTTGAGAAAGGCCAGTGTCTTCCCAGAGAGATGTCACATGTTTGCCATCCCTCCCAGGAACATCTCATGGTGAAGTTAACATGGATGTAGATGAATCCAGGACATCTCCCTTCCATCAAACAGTTCATCAGCATTTGTCATGCAATGTTACTGTTTCAGCCTTCTCCAATAAATTCTCTATTTCCATGGTGGCCTCAAGAAGCAAACAATGAAAAATGGTTAAGCTGCGTTGGTGGTGATGTGCAATTTGGGTATTTTCTCAGGAATTTTCACAGAGCTGGGTGCTGAGGATGCAGTACATGTAGCTGTGTACTTGGGGCTAAAGGGGAGAAGTCAAGTCTCCTACAATGTTGGCATGTCTTCATCCTCCCCTTAAAGGCATCTTCTCTCCTCTTCAGACCTGCGGTTCTTATTCATCTGGAAGCCCTCTGTGAAATGCAGGACATTTCAACAGATCTTCCTTCTATTCTTAATATACCTGAGCTATTTATTTCTATGTCTATGCGTGTGTCCAGTCGTTGAGTCATAATCAGCTACAAATTACTTGGTGAGATTAACCAGGGAAGACATTACACAAAAACACAGTTTTGGGTTTTGTAATCATTCTTCCAAAGACAAATTCTTCCTGGCTTTCAGCCATAGGAAACAAGATGTTTAATTTCAATGTGAATTTCCTGATCCTGTATTTCAATAAATAACACGATGTGACAGGTGAGGGAAACACTGACTCCGATGACACGATGGCAGTGCACTGCTAAATCACAGGAGAGGAGAAAGCTGGGAGACAAGAGGCAACATTTTCAACTACGAGCCAGGTGTACAAAACTTCAAATTATAAATTTGGGTGGCAGGATTCTTGTAGAGTAATATCTTTCACATAATATCAGAATCAACCCATTGTTTAGGGGGATACATGTGCCCCCTTCCTTTTTTAATGTCTCTCTCATTGCCACTCCTCTTTTTTTACTTCCAGGTTTCATATATTTTGCAAAGACCATAAAACATCAAAATGTGTGGAGAACAGCTATTCTCATCCCAGCCCATCTGCTGAGAAAGTAGTCAGACTCTCCTGAAGGAGCTCCTCTCCTGTGAACTCTCCCACCCCGATGGGGAACAGGAGAGGAATGATGATGGGAGGCAGTGGGTTGGAAGTTTCCTCATCACTGAGTTCCATGGAGAGGTTGGGATAGCAGCAGGACATCCAATGTCCACACCTTCTGGTTGGGACCAGAGGCCACAGCAGACCGTGCCTCTGAAGCTCCCTCTGTCAGACAACGTCAACAGCTCGGCTCGAGTGGCCCTAGACGTCTTCTTCCTCTCTCTCTGTCTCTCTCTCTCTCCCATTAAGTCTAAAACATGTATTTTTGTGATATCTCCCCTATGTGACTAGAGGCAGAGGACATGCTTATCCAACATGGTGCCCATAGGCGTTCAGCAGCTACCGTAAAGAAGGAATCTGACTTCAAATGCAGCTTAGAGAGTTGAGGAGGATTAAAGAAAGGCGGTGCTGAGGGAATGAAGAGGGCAGGGCCCCAGGTTTAGGCTTGGGGCTCTGGAGGAAGAGAATCCTGCAGGCCACCTGGGCACCCGTTGGAGATGACAACATCAGTGGCAAACAGTTGCTCAGACAGGCAGAGAAGGGGTGTGAGCTGAGCTTTTCCAGACTCTCTGATTGGCTGTTGGCTAAGTCACATGCACAGGGCTGTCATTCTGTTCCCACTGCCCAGATGACATTGTGGAGAACCTGAGGTCACCAGCAGGCAGCTGTATCATTCAGGGTTTACTAGAGAAACAGATCTAACACAAGATATACAAATGTGTAAGAAATTACAAGATCGGCTTATGGTGGTCAGCTATGGATTTGGATGAGGGAGCGTGCAGAGGGCGTCTGCACCTTGGAGGCCCTCGGGCTGGAGCTCACTGCAGTGTCCTGTGCAAGCCCGTGTCAGAAGGCTGATGGGTCTGCAATGGAACACTAAAGAGTCTACGACGAAGGCTGAAGAGTCCCAGGCAGAAGCTGAACCGTCTATGCCGGAAGCCAGGAGACGACGTCCAAGCTGAAGGCAAGGACTGGAGCTCCTCTGAAGAAGCAGCCCCCAGTCCCTCCTCATTTGCCTTTTATTGTATGCAGGCTGCACCCCTGGGGCAGGTGTAGCACTCACACCACCTGTGCCCTCCTCTTGCACAGGCTGAGGATGTTACCAACTAAGGACCCTGGCCCCCTGCTGAATCACTTAGTTACACTTCTGACCTTCTCAGATTGATAATACAATGAATAATACCCTAGAACAGTAACGGCTTGTCATGTGCACCCCAGGATGTAGAGCTGCTGAATCCCTTAGCTAAGCTTCTAGACTTCGCAAGTTGACACAATGTATAAATCATAACAGCAGCAAATGGATGGTGGGAAGTGTGCCCTGTGGTTACAGATCTCAGCGCAGAGCCCCTGGACGCTGGGCAGGTTGGAGTCACACCAAGATCTTGGGGACCTCACATTCCCAGGAACAGAGAGGAGATGTCAGCAGCAGGGAACACGAAACCCGCATGAGCATGGGTGCAAGGTGGTGTCAGGAAAGACAAGCGTGACTGCCATCACACGACGCAAAGAGCACTGCAGCGCCCGCGTGCGGGTCTCCACCGCTGCCTGCTGCAGGCAGACAGCCTCCACGGAGAGCAGGCAGAGGGAGGAAAGTGCTTCTAAGTGCTTGGCACGCGAAGAGTATTTCAGTTATGGTTAAACTGTCATCGGTCCTGGAAAAACACAGGCAAACTTTCTTTTGGCCTCGCTTTCCACCCTTGCTCTGAGCAAGGACAGACTTTGGATGGCAGAGGGTGCTTTACAATGAAATAAAGATGCAAAGTTTCTCTGCACGCATGCATGGCACGTGAAGATATTTATAACCCTCCAACAGGTCATTTTAATTTGAAATCTAGGACTACATAAGAAAAGAACTTGGACTGACTTAGAAACTAAGTGGACAGCTGAGGGGCTGGGAGAGAGCTCTTCTCTTTGGGCAGAGAAAAGATGATTTGGCCACGTCTACCAGGGAAGAAGAAACCTGCTGAGCATTAAGGGAGAGGTGTGAGTACTTAATCTCCACACAGTAGGTGTTATTACTATTGTTGCAGAGTCATGAGGGAAGTCAGCTGACAAATGTCCCCAACAGAACAAGGGCAGCAGACAGTAGGGAAGATTGAGGAATGGCACTTATTTTCAAATACCTGCCTGCTGTTTATTTCCTGTGTTTCCAAATCATCGAAATGAACAGATAAAAACAAAAGGACACAACCAACGAATCACAGAAGGCTGAGACACAAGCTGACAGAGTTTGGATCTGAGGTCTTGTGATCTTGCATTATCTAAGGGGCTGGGAATTTATTAAATAGGAAACACTTACTTGGGCCTTTTCCTTTTTGTTTGTTGTTGCGTTTCCAACAGCAAATACTACCGTATTATGTAATGCAATAGGTACAGTTGTTCAACCTTCACGCTACGCTGAGCACTTTGCTCAAGTTTATTCAAGTGGATGGCAGCCCTATGAAGCTGACGTATCAGTGTCCTTATCACAGGTAAGAGACTGGAGAAGGGATATTCAGCCACTTGAGGCAGGGGAGGGTGTGTGGGTGAGTCCGGGTGTCTGTGTCCTTGGACTGTGTCACTGAGGAGTGCCCTCTAAAGAGCAAACACAGAGCTCTCTGTGAGCCCCTCTGAGTCAGGTGCGGTGCGAAAGGCAGGTGCCGGTTCCTGTGTGGCCACAGGGTGGCAGGAAGCTGGAGAGGTGCCCTGGTGGGGGAACACACTGCCAGGAAGGACAGAACACAACTCCCTACAACCTTGGCCTGTTGTCATCACTGGCACTGTTTTTACAGCAGGAGAACCAAAACACAGTGCCTGAGCTGCATTCCAGTGGCTCCCTGAGAGAATGCCAAGGTGTCTGGGGGCTTCAGTAGGCTGGCACCTCTCGGGCTCAGAGGAGAGCAGCATGGAGTCCTTGCAGCTCACCCACAGCTCCACCAGCCTGGTTCTGGACCCCCAGGTGCTGCTGCAGTGGGATCGTCCATTGGATGCTATTTCTTGTCCAGTTGAAGAAGAGTCCATGAAGACATCTGTCCCTCGGACAAAAGGGAAGGAGTGGGAGATGGACCCCATGGTTTACTATCAGAGACAAGCTTGGGTTTAAAGCTGAGCTTGGTCACTGAATTATATCATGTTAAGGGTGTTTATTTAATATCTGCGAAGTTCACTTTCTTCATTTATAAAATCAGGATGACAAGAGTTGTTGTGGACATTAAGTAAAACAACGTGATAAAAGGGTTTGACAATAGGGGTAGAGTTGAGGTTATAGCTCGGTGCAAAGATCTCCAGCACAGCAGAGCCAAAACCAGAACCAAAGACCCCGAGCCCTTACTCCAACACAGCACTGCATGGTGCTTTATAGTTTACAAAATA
The DNA here is from genome assembly GCA_004365215.1 of Cuniculus paca. Taxonomy (NCBI): domain Eukaryota; kingdom Metazoa; phylum Chordata; class Mammalia; order Rodentia; family Cuniculidae; genus Cuniculus; species Cuniculus paca. Next base: position 1,068 of record RJWT010009758.1, on the reverse strand, counting down.
ATTTCACGTGCATCCCTCATTGGACGCAGTCGCACCTCTCCCAGGCTTTCCCAGTTCTCAGAGGCAGCAACAGGAGGGAGATGGGTGGACCAAGCAATGATCAGGTTTCAGCATCGGGCATGGACTCTGATGGTTATTGAATTTTTCTTGCCAACTTCTTCTTTCCACCCTCGTGCCCTTGGGAACATATCTCAGTCACATCCCCTCAGGCCTGGTACCACCAGAAGAGGGTTCCAGCACCAAGCAAGCCAAGAGACAGCCCTGGCCAGCCCAGGTTCTCACCTTCTCCCCTCAAGGGAGACAGCCTGAGCTGATCATTGAGACGCACTGAGATCTTAACATTTTCTCTCCTAGTTTGAGCAAAATGATTTAGATGACAGCTAACCTGGTAGCATTTTAAGATGAATGCATTAATTTTAAAACTTAATTGTATTAAAGTAAATGTGATTTTTTTAAACCCTTAATTTTTAGAGCAGTTTAGGGTTCATGGCAATTTAAGAGGAAAGAGCAGAGATTTCCCATGTTCCCTCTATGCCACACATACACAGCCTCCCCCAAATGCACATCCCCCACTGGAGTGGCACACTTGTTACTCCTAATGGGGTCATCATATGGGCATGTCATTGTCCAGCAAGGTCCACAGTTAGCTCAATCCCACTTCTGGGCCACTCTGGGCCTTGTGCATCCTGTGGATTTGGATAAATGTAGAATGACATGGGTTCGCCATTATAACATCTGTCTTACTTTCTCATCACCGAGACACAATACTTGTGACTCACAACCTAAAAGAGGAGAGGTTTCTGTGGGTCACAGTTTCAGAAGTTTCAGCCCATGCTCGGTGGACTTGAACACAGAAACAGCGTAACAGAAGGGTCTGAGTGGAGGAGAGCTGCTCAGGTCATGGTGGCCAGTAAGCAGAGAGAGAAGGGAGGGACTGGAGTGGAGAAACACTCTTCCAGGTCATGGCCCCAATGACCTGCCTCTTCTGACCAGGCCTCACCTCCTAAAAGCATATTTCACTCTAGCACCCCTGTGATACATTCTCCCTTCTGAAGTCCCACCTATGAG
>RJWT010009757.1:0-24853 GCA_004365215.1 Cuniculus paca | reverse complement strand
ATTTTTCCTGTGTTTCCTTCATGTAACTTTGAGTTTACATGAGGAAGACAACCTGGACCACTCTCTTTGAATAAAGAGCAATTACCTCCACTTTGGCTAAACCTGGCCCTCTCTCCAAGCACTGATGTGTACAGAGCTGCCTAAACTATTTCCTCCTCCCTTCAATTAACTCTAAGCACTGTGAACAGGGCTAGCTGTGGTGCACAATCTTTGAAGCTAAGCAACAGTTGCTGTTTCCCCACCCCAGGGTCTCACTAAGCATGGTTGAGCCAGGTAGGATGGCAGAGCCACGCTCCGGGGCTGTCAACTGGGTGCAAGCCTTGAGATAAGAGGCTATGACTTCCCAGGGCAGAGAAGTTTGCACATCAGAGCTGAAGCACGAGCCCGCAAGATATTAAATGCTCCAATTGTGTTATGCAGATTGATCTTTTGGCATATCCTCTCTGCATATTGCAGAGGTGCTTTCTGGCCTCCTAGCTAGCCCAGCTCACAGTATGCATGTGATTCCTGCCATTGTCACAGTCACTCATCCTCTAGCCACTCCTTCTTCATGAATTAACAAAATCTGGGTTAGGCCCTGGGTCGAGGCCTTTGTTCTGAGAATCTTCATCTGGGCCAGACTCAGGAGCCCTTGGCCCTCCATAATCATAAATATGTTGTAGTGTCTTTATTATCACCATGGGTTATACTGGAAGTGGTAAGATTGGAATTGCTAGAATTCCAATAACGTTTCCATGGAATTATGAATTTAAACTTCCCAGACTGTGACTAGGACAAGAAAGGGATCTCTATAACATGACATTGTGTCTTATGTTTCCGTGTGAGTTCCTTAAGTCTCAGTAGTAAAAAAGAAAGATAATCCCCAGCCAACTGGGTACCGAGGTGGGTGGTCATCTCTTCTGCCAGTTCCTTAAATCTTATATAAGAGACTCTCAACCCTGTGTCCAACTGAGTCGATCTTAAACCATAGAGATCTCTAATTTGAACAAGCCTTCAGGAAAAATAAAAAAAATAAAACACTGAATATTTGACAGAAAAATGTATCTAAGTTGCTTAGGTATGACAGTGATATTATGCTTATTTTAAAAATTTAATTATTTCTAGAGCTATATCTTAAAATATTCATAGCTGAGTCTGTAGTGGCCGTCTCTGACAACAGACTGACGGAGAAATACAGTACTTAGAGTATGCCGCCCGTGAGGAACTACAGATAGTTTTGGAACCACATAGTCTGCCACATTTACCCTCCCCTTCCCTCAGAGTGGAGCAAATAATCAACTTCTTTTTTCTTTTGCAGTGCAGGGTATTAAACCCAGGGACTTACATATGCTAAGTGTGTTCCCTACCACTGAGTTACAATTCCCATCCCCCACGCATCAACATTTTAAGCAAGCACCCCAGTGAACTCTGATGCAAGTTGTCTTCAGGTTTTACTTTGAGAAACTGACCCAGTGATGCTTTTCAGACTTCAGTTCCAGAGAAGCTTATTGTGAGAGCCTAAGCCATTTTTTAGGGTTCTATGTATCTCTTGGTCTTATTGCTAATTGTTGGCAGTGTTTTTGGATAATAATGGTTTTTGAGTCCTGCTCACAATAAGAGGACTGTGTGGTCAGGTATTTAGCAGGGCCATGTCCTTGCCCTGCTAAGAAATTCACTGACCCTCACATCACATGAGAAGTATAAGTAACCCTGCTTCAATTCATTTGGTTCGCCACTTCCCAAACCTAACATAGCACTTCTAAAATGTACAGTGGACCCTCGAGTTACAACTGGCCTGACATATGAACAATTTAGATTATGACTAGAATTTTAGTTTCAACTTACAACAAAAGTTGAGTGATAAGCTGAATGCCAGCTGCTTGTGATTCCAGATGGTCTCAGATAGAGATTTAACCCTTAAAGAGTTCTGGAAGGAACATTACAACATCCTTTTCTGTATGGGCTTAATTGAGAAATCCTGGGCCAGTGTCTCTCTAAGGACACTGAGATCTGCCTGTACACAGGAGGGAGACTTTGAAGGCTGTGTAGAGGAGCCTGAGCCTTCAACTGACAACCTGAGTTACTACCAGCCCTCGGGAATAAGCTGAGTTCCTAAGTCAAGGGTTCTCTTTAATCCTATTAACAATTCCATAAAACACAGAGTTAAAATTTGAAACACAATTTGAAAACAGAATTAGGGCTTTGTGCCTGTTCGTGCAAGAAGCTTTTGTGCTTTTCATTCACCACTGCATTAGCTGCCATTGTACATGGTACATACTCCAGTGCCTCCAGTAGAAAGAAAAGGCATGTAACAGAAGCTGAATTTAGAATCTGAAAACCTGTGCAACATCTTGTGTCATCATTTACAAGCCAAAATACTCTTGGATGTCCTACTTAATCTGAGCCTGTTTCATCAGAAAATTGGGAACCACAGTTTCTAACTTATGTAGCTGTCTACTGTACTGTCATTAAGCTTTTAAAATGGCACCTATAAAATGACCCAAATCTGCAAAATGGTTTCAAATAACAATTTGCCTATCCAAGGCTTAACCCAGAGTTGTTTATAGCCACACATAGGCCAATTCCCTATTAACTGCTTCACAGATATAGATTATAGCACTAACCCAGCAAATATCCTGGTCATCTCAAGTGATCCTGAACACATACAGCAACCTTCAGGCATGCTTCTAATCCACATGCATCAGCAGTCCACATGCCAGACAACACCCTCTCTATCACAGAACATTTTTGCTCTAGCGAGCTGAGGAGGAGGAAGTCATCCTTTAACTCTCTTTCTTTTGCCTGTCCACCTAAATGAGACTCAATAAAAATAGGATTCCATAGCCATACCATCTTGATTAGCAGGATGCAGAAACCAGTTACATTGCCTGACACTGGACTAGGAATCTGGGATAATTGTTGGTGTCCTCTCTTGCCCTTACCCTGAGATATAAGATTGCTAAATCATGTCAGTACACCCATCTGATGAAATCAGGCCTACGGGGCCACTAGAGTTTATTCAGGCATACATCCAGGAATGCACACCCAGGCCTCTTTGGCAGAGAAGCAGAGAACCAAGGTCCTCGCTGAAATAGTACAGGCTTTTGTTTTGAAAAGCCAGAGTATATGCAAAAGACTGCTATTGCTAGCAAGTTTCCTTATTCAAATGCAGAGTAATATCAATCTTCATCATGCTAAAGACAGGATGGCCCCAATACTGGCCATATGTTTTCCCTTTCACAATCTGGATCATTTATGTCTTCCTACCCCAGTGCTATGAGAAAAGATCCTATGGTGCATTTATTTGTGACAAGCTCCTAGAGCCAAAAGGAAAAATGTACCCCGATAAATAATATTTAAAAAGTACTCAACTTTCAAACTAAAGTTGTCTAAATTTATTTAATGTTAATAACACAGATATTCTAAAAATAAACATTTAAGAAAGTTTTTTTTTTAACCCCAAACAAGATTTTGACTATAAAAATAGTGGTGACTCAAACCCCTAAGATAGAAAAGCATACAAATCAAGAAAAATGTAGAATATTTTATCTATTATTGAATTAACCTTAAAATCTAAACATTCTCTTAAGAAATATCTGTTAAAATTGTGCAAAACAAAACAAAACAAAACAAAATCATACCCATAGTGTTTCAACCATAAAACCAATACCTGGTTTCTATAGGAAAAAAATAAAATGAAAGCACATAAATAACGTGCAGAGTAGAATTGAAAGACAGTCAAAGTGACTAAGAGTTGAGAGAAAGGTAGTCAAAGATGTGAGGTTTTTGAAAGCAGGAAACTAGTGACATTTGCTGCAGGATGGCTGACCCAGGAGTCAACATGGAGTGATCACTGATAGGAAGAAGGATAAAGTACTGTATCTCTAACAGCAACCAATTTAACTGATGCTCTGGTGAAATTTCCAGATTTAAAGTCAAGGTAGTTTTCAGCAAAGAATGTTCTCTTCGAGAGCATGGCCAGCATGTGGTTGAGCCGGGACCTGATGCCTGCAAAATGAAACTGCCGCTCTTGATTCAAGTTTCTGAATGAGTCCCTCAGGCACAGGTCCAGGTGGGGGCTGCCCATGTACTTGGGGTATCCAGGAGTGTGGAAGTCGGGGCATCGGAGGGAAGTGTGGGAGCCAATGGAGCTTGCCACCGAACCTTGGGAAGACAAAGAGGATGATGACTTCACACTGGAGGACCTTGATACTGACATTTTCGATACAGGTGATCCTTCTTTAGACTGCATTCCCTGAGAAAAGTGACTGTTCTCGTCCGTGTTAGTCTGTGTGGTGGTCGACTTGGACCACACTGTGGTCTGGGAGCTTGATGCCCTGGTGGCAACAGTGGTCTGGGTTCCAGCACAGGCTGTGCCCATGCTGGTCTGTGTTCCCATCTCACTCACACTCACTGCTGCCATCTCCATTCTCGGCTCTGTCTGGGTGGCAGCATCAGCCACCTTGCTGTCCCCCAGTTCATCCCTGTGGCTGTGGAAGTAGTCTTCCTCACTAATGGTGGAGGACACAGAGTCACAGGGCTTGGGCCCTGCTTTCCCCTGCACAGGCTCCTCTGGGCCCACGTTAGTCTTCTTGGGTGTACTTGACAGCTTGGCCAACCGCAGGCGCAGCAGGTTGCCCAGTGTGAGCTCCTTGGTCAGTGGTTTTCGGTCCACTAGATGATCGAACTTGCCACTGATCTGGAAGTTGGACAGGAGTTTGGGACTGATAGGCTTTGACTGGGCATATAAGATCCGGAACTCCAGATCAAAGTGTTCAACCACTTGGCCAGACAGAATTACCAGGTTACTGCTATTTAATTTGCCATCCGTCCATGTAAAACTGAAGGGTTAAGAACAACAGAAACTGGTAAGAATGAAGAATTTGAAGTTACTTATTGTCAATCTGAATAATAAAACGCAGACAAACCTACCATATAAGAGTCATAATTTCAGCAATAACATGTACCATTTAGTGTAAATTCAACTTACATTAACAGGTATGTATGACACACGTATGTCAACAAAAATGGAGAAACACAGACCTGCACGACCTCTCGACCTCAGTTTTAAAAACAAGAAAAGAATTCTAAAATATCTGGGCCAGAACTTTTATTGGAAAGGTAATGAAACTGGTTAGAGATGCCACAGCATCCGAGATTCATTCTCCTACCAAATCATTAGTGCTATGTTCTTTGCTACCTCTTCTGTTTTCTTTTCTTTTCTTTTTTTTTTGCAGCACCGGGGATTGAACTCACGATCTTGCGCTTGACGGGCAGGCGCTAGACCGCTGAGCTAGATCCCCAGCCCTGGTGTTTTTGAGACAGGGTCTCACTATGCCGTTCAGGCTGGCCTTGAGCTCACTTTGTAGCCCAGGCTGGTCTCGAACTCACAACGATCCACCTGTCTCAGCCTCCCGAGTGCTGGGATTACAGGCGTGAGCCACCACGCCCGGCTACCTCTTCTGTTTTCACAAAGAACAATGACTTATTCTAACAGTGATATTGGTGTCAAGTCACATTCAGAGCTGATTAGTGACCATCTACCCCTGCCTGTCCAGCCTCTGATAACAACCCACACCCACCTCTGCCCAAGAAAAGTTTCATGCATGTGTCTTCCCTAACCTCAATAGGAATAGAGATATGGGCAAGTCTAGCCAGGGCTTGATCCCTTTGGATAGAGGGTGTCATTCAGGATAGGCATGTGACACCATCCCCTTTCCCAGAGCCATATAAATTTTCAGATTTGATACCAGTGTTGAAAGAGAAACTCTCTCAATGCGAAATAGTTACTAAAGATCATGTAAATTGGACTTTTAATCTTCAAAGATCAGCCAGTAAAAAGCAGAATCAGGAAAATAGTGCTCTGAATGGTCCACGTTGAGCAGAAAAACCAATTGTACCTTTCTATACTTCCAAGTTGTGGGTGCTGGTAAGTTAATATTCTACATGAAGTAATTTGCTTTAGCTTTTGAACACTTGCAATCATCTCATTGAGACAGATTTGTACCACAAGTAAGATATTCTAATAAGAGATGAAAAACAATACCGGCTCTTTTTTTCTTTTTTGGTAGTAGTATACTAGGGGTTGAACCCAGGGCCTTCTCACTGACCTATATCCCTAGGCCCCATTCATTAATTCATTTATTGGTTTTTCAAGACAGGGTCACGCTATGTAGTTCAGGCTGGTCCTGAACTCACTATGTAGTAGCCCAGGCTAGTCTTGAACTCGCAGTGATCCTCCTGCCTCAGCCCCCCGAGTGCTTGGATTATAGGCGTGCACCACTATATCTGACTGTAGGCTCCCTTAAAAAAATTTTTTTTTAATTTTGACACAGGGTCTCACTAAGTCACTAGAATTTTCAATTCTGTCACAGTCTCCCAGTGCTAGGATTACAGGTATACAGTACCATGCCCAGTCAACTCTGTCTCTCGTAACTAAAAGTCTTACCTAATGCAAATGTTGTGCAGAATTACCCTCAGTGCTTGAGAAGAATGATTCTTTTGAAAACCCTCAATGATGTAATGTAAACAGAGCATCCACCCAACACCAGGACTATAATCATCATTATCATCAATGGTAGCATATTCCATTTGTAGAGAGTAATTTTTGTTTTTAGGTTTTAGAACAACTGAAAAACCATCTGGATATAAGTTTCATTAGTATGAATAAATCCCACTTTGGGGGGAATCTAGATACCTTCTGAAACAAAAGAAGTCACAAGAAAGAGTTTTAATTCTGTTCTGAGCAATGATAGTACAGATTGAAAAGGAACTATCAAAAGCGGCTTTTTGGTTGTTGTTGATGTTGTTGTTTTGAAACGGGGCTTCACTAAGCTGTCCAGGCTGGCTTTGAACACATGATCTTCCTGCCTCAGATTCCCAAGTGCTGCAATTGCAGGTGTGCGCCGCCACGCCTAGTTACAGTTTTTTTCTCTTGCTCGTCTGCCATAAACTCAGGGCTGACACCTAATTATTGCTCAGGAATACATTTTTTCAAGTGGGTTTTTCTTTTCTAAACTTCACAGACACATCTGTTGGTACGATTGCATACCAACAGACAATCTAATGGAGAGGGGCCAAAACACACAACCATAAGCCACACGAATAAAAATGGCAAGGAAATTATGTTAACCTCGGTTTATCACCATCCCCATTCAAATTTCCTGCTCTCTACATGAAGATGCCATTGCCAGAGACTTTAAAGATGGGTTGGGAACATGACCCATATTTTCTGGACAAAAGTACTAACTTAAAAGGCTTGAAGCATGGAGGAGCTAAATATTAAGGTGACAGTTTCAGGTCTGCCTTCCCCACTGACGCCAATGCCTGCATTTGTCCTTACCTTCATGCGAGTAGGGCATGTGGGGTCCATATCCCCATAAAACCTGGATTGGAGGCTGTGTGGGTCACTGTTAAACCCCAGCTCATCCTGTGGGCCTGAGCCAAGGATTGACTCTAGGATGCACTTACTGTGTGGCCTCGTAGGGGTAAACCTCTGTTTAGTTCTGTGGACCATAGGACAGGGCCATGACTCCCCACTCCAATTACCTCCTACAGGAGGGGGCTGATGAATCAACTCACACACACAGGTGTGCACATGTGAAAACAGTTAGCCCCAGAGGCTCTCATTGATAGGAACAAAAGGCTTTTGTCCTGGTATGACATGCTGCTTCTGAAGAGTTCAAATTAATAAGTGATGCACCTGTTAGAAACATACCTGTAGGAGCCTGTTGCCACTCGAATGCCATCAATCAGCGTGAACTTTTCATGAACCTTCCCAACAATTTTAGTTCCTGATCTTGCATAGTAGATATTTCCTGTAATAGTCCGTACTGACATCAGCTGTTTGTGAGGGAGGGGAGAGAATCAATAAACAACTCAGTGACACTCATTCAGTGAGCAAATGAGGAAGGCCAGAGGCCTTAGTTTTAATACCTAAACAGACTTGCTGGCAGTTTGTGGCTTAGGGTCACCATTTAGTAACAATATACGTGGTGTGCTAGTCAGATGTTACTCAGGTAATAACCTCTACACTAATCCATCTTCTCCATGTCCTTTTCTCATGTTTACTTCTGAGACCTTCAGTTCATGTATACATGTGCTCTAAAAGATTCACCTCTCTGGGAGACTAAACAACAGAATTTAAGAAATAATTCTGAAACAAAAAGCAGAGGATATATTCATGGAAGAAAAGATGCTAATAATAAATAACATTTTGAAAAAGGTTCAGTGAAGCAAAGTCGGTGCTTCTCCTACTCTTTGTTTAATGGCATCGCTAAGAAATAACAGCCTACTCCAACAGACCCCCACTTCATGAGGGGTTTGAAGATAGGAACAAAGTATAAGCCTTCTCTAGCCTAGGACTGCTAAGCCACAAGTACCTCACATGGGGCTTAATAGGCAAGGTTTCATCTTCTACAAGTACATATTTACCAAAAAGTACACTAGCAATACTTTACATGCATGTGTATGCATAATTGTTACTGTAAAATGATATGTGCAAAACATATATACAATGGTATGCAAAATAATAAGACAAGCTCCTTTTTTTTTGAGACAGGACCTTGACTAAGTCATCAGGCTCCCAAGCTGGAGTCAAACTTATGCTTTTCCTGCCTCAGCCTCCCAGAGTGCTGGGGTTACAGGCATGTGTCACCATGCCTATCTTACAATAATGCATTCCTGAAAGATTAGAACATACTAAAATCTATATATTGTTAGAAATCTTATACATTCAAATTAAATGTTTAAGATTATTATTTGGCTCTCATTCATTCCACAAAGAAAGCCCCTACTATGCACCCCGCCCTGAGACAACAGACATATGAGGCATGCCTCTTGGCCTCAGGACTAGAGTAGGAGAGACAAAAGTAACTGAGATCAATGTCAAGGATGTTGTGCTGAGTGAAAAAGGTCAATCTTAAAAGGTCACATACAGTACAATTCCACTTCTGTAACAGACTCTAGAAGACAAAATGATAGATATGGAAAACAAGTTCTAGGTTGGCAGGGTTAAAGATAGCGGTGGGGGCTGGGCCTGGTGGCACACGCCTGTAATCCCAGCACTCGGGAGGCTGAGACAGGAGGATCGTTGTGAGTTCAAGACCAGTCTGGGCTACAAAGTGAGCTCAAGGCCAACCTGAATGGCATAGTGAGACCCTGTCTCAAAAAGACAAGGGCTGGGGATTTAGCTTAGCGGCATAAGCACCTGCCTGGCAAGTGTGAGGTTGAGTTCAATCCCTGGTGCCGCAAAATAAATAAATAAATAAATAAAGATAGCGGTGGGCATGGAGAGGAGAGAGATAGGATCATAAAGGTATGGTACAAGAGAGATCTCTGAGATGATGAACAGTTCTGTGTCATAATGTACATGGGAAATAAGAGGCCCAGAACTCCATATACACACATTGCACTGATGTCAGCTTCCAGCTTTTGGCATTGTACTATTGGTTACCTAAGATATAACCACTGAGGAAACTAAATGACAGGCATGCAGAACTTTTCTTGCTATCTTTGCAACTCTGAATCTATCATTATTTCAAAACAAAAAGTGAAAAACAAACTGTGGTTAAATACACTATCATTTCTGTAGTATTCTTATCAAATGAACTGAACCATGAGGAAACATCAGATAAATCCACAATCTACAAAAAACTAGCTAGTATTCTTTAAAAGCATTGCAACCTGAAAGACAAGAAGAAAAGAAGGAAGAGAGAAGAAAAGAAAAAAGGTGAAAGAACAACTTCCAATCAAAAGGAGCTGAGGAGACTTGACAACTAAATACAAGGTGTGATCCTAGACTGGATCCTGGACCAGAAATAGGAGTTAGTGGATGAGTTAAATTCATAGTCTGTAGATGAGATAGCATTACACGAAGCTTATTTCCTGGTTTTGTTATGTGTCCAGAAGTTCATAAGATGTTGTTAACATTTAGAAAATTTGGATAAAGAATATTCAAGAATTTCAAATGTCATTTTGTAGCTTCTTTACAAATCTTAAAATTATTTAATTTAAAATAATTTTTCAGAGAATTTCAGAGGAGTACACATAGAATTGGCAGGAGGAGGGCTTCCTGGAGGACAAGACTCCTGAGCTGAGTGGTTAAGGATCAACATACAATAAGCATAAAAGTACCACTGTGGGGAGTCTTCGATGTGGCTTTGTACATCTTTCCCTTAACAACTATCTGAACATCGTGCAGGCCTCTGCGATTGTGGCTAACGCGCTTGCCATGAATGTGTGACCAAGCTTCTGCAAACCAGACAACCCAGCCCTCAACTGGCCACAGAGCCCAAAGTGGGGCAAAATCAGCCCCCACTCAGTAAGGCACAGATTCAGCAGCAGAGATGAGTTCGGGTGGGAGAAGCAACCAGGGAAGATGATGCCTCCACGGGAGGAGTTAAGACAGCATAAATGTTGAGGAAGCCTGAGGTACAGACCATTCATTCATTCATCCATACATTTATTTATTCAGACCTCTTTTAAACCTACTACAGTGAATTGGATGACCATGACAGCTCCAACTCTGCTAAGATTTAGTGGACAACTGAACCAGTAAATCCCCTAGATTTCTACCTAATAGATGAAGTAGAGGCAATGCACGGATCAAAGTTGTAGTTAGAACGATGCTGTGACTTTTCTGTTACTAACATATCCTTAATTACAGAAAGCGCCTTAAAATTACACCCTGACACCATCGGTTTTCTTACCTGGCTCTGTGTGGGGCAATCATGGACCATTTTTCTTGCCTCTTCCCATTAAAGAGACCAAGCCAGCTAAGTTGTGTAGACTTTTTTTTTTCCGGTCATGATGCTTGAACCAAGTAGCGCTCTCACGGTGAGCTGCATTCCCAGGCCTTCTTTATTTTTTATTTTGAAACAGGATCTGGCTAAGTCACCCAAGCTGCCTTTGAATTTATGATCCTCCTGCCTCGGCCTCCCGGGTAGCTGGGAGTTTAAGTTTGTGTCACCACACCCAGTTATGCAGCCTTATATTTAAATACTTAAATTAGTATCATTGCCAGAGAAAAGCATATAAAGTCTAGCTTTTTAATGAGAAATGAGCAGCAGCAGGTGACAGAGATCATGTACACAGGGGTTGGCGGCAGACAGACTGAGACGAATCCCCGGTTTGCTTCTTTGTACTGTGGACACTTGGGCTCTGTCACCATTTCCTGACCTAAAACATTAGGGCAGTGGCATTTACCTGACATGGCTGCTGAGGGTCAATCACATAACATTTGTCATGAGCACTGAGCAGTGCCCAGGACAGAGCTCAACAAATGGTGATCATTAGAGTAAAAGTGGAGCCTCCTGGAGCCACTGACTTGAGCAGCAGCTCCCACGGCAGGCTCCAGGGCCTCAGCCATGGAGCTGGCTTTTGCCCATTTTAGGAGACAGCACAGGAGAGGGAGAGAGGCCAGCATTTCGAAGCTGGACTAACACTTCATTTCTTTTCTTTTCCACAGCTTCATCAAGATGTACTTAACATACCATACAATTCACCCACTTTCGTGTATAATTCTGTGGTTTTCATGGATATTCATGGATATGTGCGACCATCATCACAGCCAATTTGAGAGCCCTCTCATCACCTCAAAAAGACAGTCTGTAGCCCTTAGTTATTACCCCATCCTTCCCTCCACTCCCATGCATCCTAACCCTGATGCTAGCCTTACTTTTATCTCTATAGATATCCCTGTTTTGGTCTTCTCTTTCCTATAAATGGAATCCTAAAACGTGGTGTTTTGTCACCGGCTGCCTTCATTTAGCATAATGTTTTCAGCTTTGTACACACTGTAGCATGTGTCAGCACTTCATTCCTTTTGGTGGCTGAATAATATTCTACTGTATGAATGGACAATATATTGTTTATTCATTTGTTAGCTGATGAACATTGGAATTGTTTCCATCCTTTGGCCAGTATGACTAATGCTTCTATAAACATTCATACACAAGTCTTTGTGTGGACATGTGCTTTCATTTCTCTTAGGTAGATACTTACAAGTAGAATCAGAAGGTCAACAGTTTGTTTGCTGTGAGACTTTGGGCAAATGACTTTGTTCACTGCCTCAGTTCCCTCACTTGTAAAGGGGGACCCAATTGCCAACCAACTCTGTCTTATTTGTGGATTGAAGTGAAAATGCAAATCATGAACCACACAAACCTTTTCCTGTTCAGGATGAATTTTCAGATCCATGCACATGTCCAAAAAGTGGGAGACCAGGGCCTGATCCAGAAGGATGTACACAGCCACTCTCTGCTTCCGACATATTTCCTGTAGGTCTCTGAAGATGTCGATGTCTGTGAAAACATCCATCACCACAGCAATCACCTACAGGGGAGGGTGGGGTGGAGGACAAGCTGTCAGGTCACAAGAATACTACCTCATGGAGTGCTGTCTGAATGCTGGAGCCATCTCAGAGCTGGGAAAGAACCCCATCTTGCAATCACCCCTCTTACCTTCCTTCTCAGTCTCAGTTTTCCCTTCACCATGGACTATTTTCCATTTCCCAGACACCCAGAATCCTATAAATCTTGACTTGACCCATTAACATTCCCCACTGCCTTCAAGCTACCCTCCTCTAGTGAATTTCTCAAAAATGTATAGACGAGCTACTGCCTTGCTTGCCCATGAACCTGCTCCATTCAACTTCTGTTCCTTCACTAAATCCTCCTCATCCAGGCTTGATTCAGACCAGGGAGCTGTCTGGTTCTGGGCCAACACACTATCATCGAAGGCACCTCTTCCACCCCCATACCTGGGCTTCAGGATTAAGTAAGCAAGACCTTAGATTCTCTGAGGTCCCTACTCGGTGTAATATTCTCTATATGGTTTAAATATTGTATGATTTGGGATGATCTCAGGTTTGCTTTTTTTTCCTCCCATCCTGGGGATTGAACCTAGGGTCTTCTGCTAAGCTACACCACCAGCCCTTTTTAAAAATTTAATGATGATGATGATGACGACGACGACACTGGGTCTTATTAAGTCACCAAGTTGCCAGGTTTGAACTTTGCTCCTCCTGCCTCAGTCTCTCAGAGTGCTGAAATTACAGGCATGTATCACCATGCCTAGCTCTGATTTTTAAAATTTTTATTATGCTTTAGAAAGGCCCACCCCATTCACACCAACTCATGCTTAAAATGAGCAAAGGAGGTACACAGATTCTATCTTCTGCCTCTCTAATGCTGCATGCCAGTTTACCATTCTGCCCTCCCCTACCTGCAAAGCCTTATCTGACCAAAGGGCCTCTCCCCAACAAAAGGTGATGCCTGCAATCCTTTGACAGCTGTCCACAGGGCAAGCCAACAAGAACATGGAAATATTTCCTAAGGCTTATACCCTTATCCTCAGATCAGTCCTTTTTTCTCCCCAGCAATGTGGCTCCACCTGTGCCTGCTAATTGATTTTTCCACACTCAGCATCAAATTACTGCTAATAGCTGCCTCTCAGCTATGCGTCCTTGGGCAAATTACAGCTGTGATTGTCTGTTTCCTTAGCTGCAAAACAGGTCTGCAGCAAAAACTAAATGACTATGCATAAAGTACAAGGTACAGAAGACCCCTTGCTATCTGCTCAGGTAATCATTTTTCCAGTCCTGGGCTGGAGCTGTCCAGACAGTTCCATGTGGGGAGACATAGGTCGACTCCCAGCTCTCCTCATGTTCAAAGAGAGGGTGCTGCAGCCAAGGAGCCTCTAATCACTCCCTGCACAGGCTTAAAACCATAGCCCCCAGCTAAGGCCTGGCAGGCTAGCAGGGCGTCAAAACATCGCAGCTTAGAAACAAATCTCTACAAACCAGAAGAGAAGGTAAAGAAGCCAGGGTTCAACTCTTCCGCAGTTGGGAGCTGCCTAGTCTTCTCTTTCAAAACATTAGGGTTGTTTATTCATAAGCTTCACCACTTCTACTGCAGCAGAAGCCCTGGGATGATATGCATCCATTTCTGTGATCCTGGAGGACTCAGGACTGCACCTGACAGTCATTATCCTTTACAGGTTCAGGGTTTAAAGAAGAAACGCTGGGCCAGGGATTTAGCTCAGTGGCATAAGCGCCTGCCTGTCAAGCATGAGGTCATGAGTTCAATTCCCGGTACCAAAAATAAATAAATGCAGAGGCAATTTTGCTATCTTTCTCCAACCTCTGGGGTCCCATCTACTTGGTTTGGGGACCTTGAAATGTCAGCTCCAGGGCAATCAGTGCCATGAGGGAGCCTAGGAAGATAAATTCTCTCTCAGGCTATCTTTTCCACCTCCCTGATCTTGATGCCCCTAGCTGTGAGCTATGCTTGGTAAAGGGTACAGCTAAAACCTGCTGGACACTGACTTAAAAAATAAGAAGTGTTCTTTCTGCATTGGTAGCAGCTTCAGAAATGTATATTCCCCAATGGCTCTCTTCCATTCTATTTTGAGCTATAACATCGCACTTATTAGGGTCGCAAAACATAATGGTTAAAAGGTGGGAAAGTCTGGGTACCAAACTCATCTCTGCCACATGCTAGCTGGTTGACCCTAGGGAAGCTGCTTAATCTCTCAGCCTTAGTTTCTTCTCTGGAAGATATAAATAGTAACAGCACCTATAGGTCTGTTGAGAGGATTCAGTGAGACGAGGCCTGGGCAGAGCTTATAAGGAGAGCAGGACATTGTTTCCCGTGCAGTGATGGATGTACCAAGGGCATGTAAACATATTTTGGTAAGTGCAGGGAAAGCTTGCTGGGTGGGTGGTGGAGGGAGATGGCATCTGAACTGATCACAAAGATGAACAAGATTTAGACATGAGAGACATGGGAGATGTGGAGAGCATCCCTGCTGGAAGCCTTGTGACGGTGACAAATGAAGAGGCTGGGAATGATGGGGTACATAGCAGTTTGGTTAGAATTTGGTACAGTATGCATGAAAGGGAGCCACAGGACAGGAATGGGAAAGAGGGATGAATGAACAAGATGGTAGAAGGCCCTGAATGCCAACCAAGGAACCAGCAATAATCTCCCCACCCTGCCTGCATGAGTACTGAGTTCAAAGTGATGACTCCAAGAAACTGGAAGAAACTAGTGTAGATTGGAGCTCTGGCCCCACCTCCTCCAACACTACCTAAGCACCTGGAGACACTGCAGGTGCATGGAGAATTTTTAGGTTAATAAGCTTCAGCAAATGTCTAAGAAGTTAGACATCAAAAGAGAAAAAAATGAAACAAACCAGAAAACAGTGATAGAGGTTGTGGTGACAGGCCAGGCAAAAAGCAGTGAGGATCAGAGGAAGGAAAGGGACCAGGAGAGATCTGAGCACTGGACATGGTCTGGGGAAGGAAAGAGGGAGAAAGAGGGGTTGAAAAAGAGATAGAAAAATTCAGATCTGCAAAAACAGGAAAAAGAGAAAGAAAAACAGCTTGAGGGAGACAAAGGCTTCAAAACTGACTTGGAAGGAGCAGTAAAACCTTTATAAAGGGGTCTTGAATACACAGGTGTAAGAATGAGATAGCACTCACAAGGGAAAGCTAATGAGGAAAATGTAGAGATTGGGTTACCAGCCTGATCTCCCACTTTTCTAATATGCAGTGTGCACCCACATGACCCAGGCACACCATCGGGCACTGGGGAAGTGGGTCACTCCCCATTCTCAAGAACTCAGTCTAATGAGACAAGAGCCAAGGAGGCAAGCCGGGGATAACACAGTGTGATGGGCCAACAGACACATCTCCTGGACTACTGGAACAGGGCCCAGAAGAACACAGCCCAGCTGGCAGGGTTGGAGAAGGCTGCCACCAGGAGCAGGGGCTGGAGTACAAGACTCTTTCAAACTGAATTTTCATCCACCACTTAACAAAACAATTGTATAAACAACACCTTCGTTACATGGTGAGTATCTAACTCAGTATTCTGTTTTTTGGAAATTCATTCCCTAAGACCCTCAGGGGGTCAGGGGTCCATACAGGTTTTTCCTTCCCCTGATTCTGCTGTACTCAACATGCTTCCCTACCTCCCTAAAACAAGACTCTCACAGTCTTCAGTAGCAAAGTGTTTCTTCCTTCCAGACCCCACCCCCACCCCCTATTCCTCCTCCAGCCTTCACACACTCAAGCCCCACACAAGTGGACTAGGCCAGGCCCTCTTAACATCTGGGAAGGAACGTGTTCCACTGAGCTGGGCAATGATCTGACCTCATTCCAACCAGTTAAGTCCTGCTCTCTAGGATGGATACATTACTTAGGTGCAGATGTACCTGGGTCTCAAAGATGGCATGGACATCAGCTGTGACACCTGCTCCCTGAGACTTCTGGTGAGATGGACAAAGACACAGAGGATGGGCAGCCCATGCCCAGCAAGAACCCACAGTTACTGTGAGCACTGTCCTCTCCCAGCCTGTGTTACATGGAGCCTGTCCACTCTCTCAGGGCCAGAGAGCTGTGCAAGTGGAGACTTTTGAGTCTATTCTTGGGTCAGTACCCATGTGAAAATCAGTCTCAACAAGGTACCTACAGGGGAAATACCCAGCTGCACAGAAGCCAGGGTGGCTGGTTGGCTAACCAGACCCTACACCATCCCTACGCTTCTCCAGTCACACATAGAGTGATCACACCTGTGTCAAATCCCATTTTCATGTCAGGTGACAAGCTGCAAACCTACCCTTCTCGGTCCCTCTACTAATCTATCCACTGATGATTTGCACCAAGGGACTTCAGAGCCCATGTGTTTAAAAAAAAACAGAGGACACTATTATTCTCCATCTTTAGGAAAGGGACAGAGCCTGTTTACTTGTCATGTAAGACTGGAATATTTTCCACTTGCTTTCTTGTACAGAAGCTTGAAAGAGTTCTAGAGATTTCAAACCTCTGTTAACTATTGTCTCTAGTTTACGAAGGAGGAAACTCAACTATAGAGAGGCTAGAAAATACGTTTAACATGCAGGAGCGGAAATTTCAATCTGTATGATTCTAGGGCCATCTATAAGAAAAGTGCTAGAGTAAACATTATTCCCGACAAGTCTCATGTCCAGTCTTCAAATGACTGAAAGCTTGGAATAAACCCTGAAAGGATCAGTAGAGTACCCCAGTATCCTGCCTAAGGATCCCACCGTGCTGGAATTATAGGCATATGCCACCACACCCGGCCAATCCTCTTGTCACTTTTTCTCGAAATTGTCATGCAAAAAGAAAAAAGTACATTTTCTCCCTACTTGTTACACATTTTAATAGAACTGAAATTATCTCCTTGTGATCTCTTTAAAAATCTTTAAATAAGCGTAGTGCTTGGGATCAGACCTACCACAAAGGGCAATTTATAATACCACAGAATAATTAACAGAACACCAAGGAAACTTTTGAACTCCTTGGCATGCTGGACTCCTTCTCTGTGTAGCTGAATTGCTGAATAATGAAGAACTGGACCCAATCAGGAAATACTGGGAAGCATAGCTGTCCAGTGAACAGGCTTGAGTCAGACCTGGATGTGGACCCTGGCTCTTCCACTTTGGAGAACTAGGTACGCTATAGCATGTTAAATTACACTGGTTTCTATACTATAAAAGTAACACTACCTATCCTATATCGTTTGGTCTATGAAAGAATCCAATAGTAGTTTCTAGTATACAGGAAGCCCTCAGGGTTGGCCATGGTGGTGCACACCTGTAATCCCAACACTCTGGGAAACTGAGGCAGGAAAATTAAAATTTCAAACCTAGGCTAGGCAACTCAGCAAAACTGTTTCAAAATAAAAAATGGGTTGGGAGGGCCGGGGATCTAGCTCAGTGGCCTAAGCGCTTGCCTGGCAAGCGTGAGGTTGTGAGTTCAATCCCTGGTGCCACACACACACAAAAAAAAAATGGGTTGGGGATGTAGCTCAGGGTAAAGGTTCTGAGTTCAACATGAAGTTCTGTGAAAAAAGACAAAAGTCCTCAAATGGCAGCTACTTATAGTCTTAGTCCCAATTCTGTCATTATCCCTGGAGAAGTCATTCTACTGGGCTTTAGTGTCCTCCAAACAGGGCCTCCTCTGGCCCTGAAATCCATGATTCATGCACCCTTCATTTATGGTCAGGGCTCTGACCAGGCACACGTGCAACCTCAAGGGGTCACTTGGGGCCAGTTCTTCCAGTTCTCATTCCAGCTCTTCTGCACAAAGCAGGAAATACATGTCCATCACTCCTTTCCTGTGCACCCCAGTTTCCCTCCCTTTGCAACCAGTTATAAAGAAAGGTCAGGAGCACAGCATGCTTGGAATTGAGCCAGATGTTTGCACACATCTAATCAGGTGTCAGCCTGGCCGGCAGCCAACAGCAACTTGGCCACTGAATTCTGGCACGGACCACATGGCCTCACTGACCCCTCTCCTTCGCCTGCTCCCCACCCCCCATACCAGGAATACGACCCAGAGTCTTTGGAATGAGCTACATCTAAGCTCATTTTTTATTTTGAGACAGGGTCTTGCTAAATCACCAAGTTTCCTAGGCTGGGCTCAAACCTGTGATCCTGCCTAAGGATCCCACCGTGCTGGAATTATAGGCATATGCCACCACACCCGGCCAATCCTCTTGTCACTTTTTCTCGAAATTGTCATGCAAAAAGAAAAAAGTACATTTTCTCCCTACTTGTTACACATTTTAATAGAACTGAAATTATCTCCTTGTGATCTCTTTAAAAATCTTTAAATAAGCATAGTGCCAGCCTTAATCCCAGTACCATTACAGTTTAAAAAAATATTGTTTGAACAGCAAAACCCAAACATGTTGTTGTTCATTGTTTACCCTAGATTTCACAGGCTGTTATAATAAAATCAACAATTTGAGTATCAAAGTGCAGCGGGCCTCCTCCAACTGCAGAGAGTGGCATGGTACCTCTCCAGGCAGGCACATGTGGTAGGTAGGAGTCAATTTCCACTGCCTTGTGAGGGACTCATCACCCAGAGGTGTAGATCTGCACTGTCCCAGCATGAGGTATACAGGTGGCCTGGGCTTTTCCCTTGCTTTTTTTTTTTTTTTTTTTTTTTGGTTTTTTTTTGACATAGGGTCTTACTGTACAGTTCAGGCTGGCCTTGAACTCACTTTATAGCCCAGGCTGGCCTCAAACTTGCAATAACCTTCCAACTTCAGCCTCTCAAGTATTGGAATTACAGGTGTATGCCACCACGCCTGGCTTGGCCGGGCATTTCAAAGAGAGATGGTTTTGTTAGGGCTTGCCAGGGAGGGGGACTTGTAATTTTGAGGGTGTTTTTTAAATTTTATAAATCATATAAAACATTTGCCTGGTTCCAAAATCCAATGTACAAAACGGTATATTTAGAGATACCTAGTTTCCATCCCTGCCCCACCCCACCTTTTCTTCCTTTCCCTCCCTCTCTCCCCATTAAGATCACTTCAATTAGTTTTTAGTTTATGCTTCCATTTTTCAATACAAATGAGTATATGTAGGTTTAGATAGGTGTATATAATGGGTATGTGTATACATGTTCAAACCTATCCCGCTGTAGATAAAGGGCAGCATACAATTCCTATTGTTGTATACTAGTGTGGCCCAACAGAAGCTTCTGAGATGACAGTAGAATCAAACTTTTAATTTTAATTTATATAAATTTGTGGTCCCATGTGGCTAATGGCTCCTAAATGGGTCAGTGCAGTACTAGATACTTCAAATCTGAGTATAGAGCTGGTCCTCATTCCTTCTTGGAGTCATAGGGCACTCAATTGCAAAGACACATTAATTTGATTTTTTTTTTTTTTTGTGACACTGGGGATTGAACTCATGACCTTGCACTTGCCAGGCAGGCGCTTAGGCCCCTGAGCTAGCTCCCCGGCTGCTCATCATTCTTTGCTGATGGCCCTGGCAACTCTTTCCAGGTTTTTTGCTATCGTATTTAGTGGTGAAACAAATAGCCTATTGCATGCACCTATTTATATTTTTGCAAGTGTGTTTTGGGGATAGATACATAAAAGTGGAGTTAAGCTGGGCGTAGTAGTACATGCCTATAATCCCAGCACTCAGGAGGCTGAGGCAAAAGGATCCTTACCATTTCAAGGCCAGCCTGGGCTACAAAGTGAGTTCAAGGCCAGCCTGAACTGCATAAGGAGACCCTGTCTCAAAAAAGACAAAAAAAAAAAAAAAAAAGGAGGGGGGATTATTAGGTCAACAGATAACTATAACTGAAATTTTGCTGGATATTGCCAAAATTCCCTCCAAAAATTACCATTTGCATCAAGATTTTTTTTTTTAAAGTCAGTATGCCCACTACATTTTGGTTTGTTTTATTTTTTCTGAGAACAAATCCCATGTCTATAGAAGAGAGAATAATTCTGCAGCTTTCTCACTGTCTTATGGATGCTTGGGGAAAGAAATAAACAAAATGGCAGACAGAAAGTGGCCACCAGGAAGAGGGTGCCAGTTGCCAGGAGGTGGGGAAAATGGTGAGTTCTTGCTATGGAGTTTCTGTTTGAGTAATAAAAGAATTTTGGAAAAGGACAGTGGCAATCATACAACATCATGAATGTACTTGATGCCACTGAATTATACACTTAAAAATAGTTACGACAGTGAATTATGTTATGTATAATTTTATCACAATAAAAAAAAGGCTACTGATTCTAAAATCCTTAACATATAAAACTGAAAGGAAGGGATAAGCAGTAGCCATACTGGGTCAAGTGGTGACACTCTATAATGGGCCATTAGTAAGATCTTCTTGGACAGGTTCTCACAAGTGATGATTTTGTCCCCTGGGGCAACTTTTTAAAAATTATGGTAAAACATATAAATTTGTCATCTTACTTTTTAAGTGTGCAATTCAGTAGCATTAAGTACATTTCCAAAGGTGTACAACCATCACCACTATTTCCAACACTTCGCCCCCAGAGAAAGTGACCAAGAAGCAGTAACTCCCTACTGCCCCCTGTCGGGACACTTGTGAATGTCATGACTACTTGGAGGTCAGGAGGTGCTACTGGTAGCCTGAGAACTGGGACCAGGGATGCTGCTCAACATGCTACTGTCCCCAGGCTGGGTCTGAGGGTCCCTGAGGCTGAAGTAAGGAACCTAACCCTGCCTCTTGTAGGTTCGCTGGCTCCCATCACAGAGAAGGAATTTTCAGGATGGTCAGTCTTGGGAAGGGTTTATCAGACAGAGTTGGAGGACACATTCAAGAGCTGAGTGTGGGTGTGCAGAAAAATGAGGTGCATTTCTGTTTGGAACTGGGAACATTTACACCTCTATTGAAAGGATGGAAAGCATGGGAAAATGTGCCCCCAACACAAGAGTATTTGTCCATTTTTCAGGTATAGCTTTTTAAATAGGTAATTTGAACATTTTGGGGGGTTCACTCAACCTGCTCCTTTATCTTGGGATCAAGTTCCTGTTCTTTACTTTTTCAACTAAGCCCATTTATGGGCTTTTAGTATTCCTGAGGAATTTTGGGTGTGATGAGGCTTTTAGGGGAAGAGTTTAAATTTAACCAAAGGAATGCTGACATACATTGCCTTCAGTGAAGAGGCAGTATTTCAAAGTGCAATTTGCAGTATTCAAAGTGCAATTTTTAAGTTATGATTTTCTTGTCTTCTTTTTCATCCATCTTGATTTCTTTTATCTTACTTCACTACAATGCACAGGACAGCCCCCTAAAACAAAGAATTATCCCGCCCCAAAAGCCAACACTGGCAAGGTTGAGAAATCAGTCTTCTCTGGGTTGATCTAGACATCTGGGGACAGGAACTGATCGCATTGCCCAGGTGCTACTGTAATGCAGAGGACAGTTGAGCAAGATCAGGAAAGCCTTCAACACATCCTCATGTACACCGTATGTGGCCTCTGACAGATTCCTCTGCTGCTATTTCTTCCCGCAGGACTCTTCAGCTACGCCAAGATCGCCACCACTAATGCCTGGGTTATCAAAAGGATGTCCAAGGATGAGATCACAGCAGAAATGACCTCTCTGAAACTAAAGCACATCGGGAATGGCAGCTGGCAGTCACGAATCTCATGAGTGCGGAACTTCCCGATAGGATGAGCTTAACCCATGGACTCCCACTCAGAAGCCTGGAAAGGGTGAAACAGAAGAATTACAAATCCAAGGCTAGTTTGGGCAACTCAGTGAAACCCTGTCTCAGAATAAAATTAAAAGTGCTAGGGTGAGCCTTGAGTTCAATCCTCTGTTCCATGAACCAAAAACAAAACAAAACAAAAAAACAAACAGATGCCAAGAAATGCTGGGTACTGTGGCAGACGAGTATAATTTCAGCTACTGGGAAGGGTAAGGCAAGAGGCCTGTGCATTTGAGACCAGCCTTGGCAACACAGCTAAACCCCATCTCAAAAAAACAAAAAAAAAGTTAGGAATAGCTGGACAACTGCAAAGCAACGTCATCAAATGAAGCCAGGCAGCACTTCGAGGCAGAGGGCCACAGCTCCACCACGCTCTGATTGGGATGGGAACAAAGACAAAGAACTAAATGATTCATCAATAGATACAATAGGGTAGGGGAAGATTTTAAAGCAAATACACAGGGGAAAAATACCCCTGTATTGTTCAAAAATCACCCCAAAAATTTCTTAGAAAGCAAACACGAACTCACAACAGGTCCAGTGCAGCATCTCATTTGGCTTTGCTGAAGCTCAGGCGAACACCAGGAAAGTGGTCAGCTCAAATGCAAACCATACTTTACATCTGTCATGTACCTCACTCATGTGGCAGGACACCTCACTCTGAAAGGGCCATAGAAACAGCCAAGGGAGGGGCTGGCACAGTCACAGTCCATCATGCCCACCCAGGGATAAATACCACGTGAGTGGAAAGACAGACAGGAATCACCTGAACTACTTCACTATCCTTCCTACCTCCACCTTCTCCTTCACTTGCTCCAACTCCTGAAAACATGAGGCTGAACGAACTAAGGCACATGCAATAGGTCTATGCAGTATTTATAGAACGCCCCTTGTGGGTCAGAAGCCCTGAACGATTCTGTGTGGTCAGACAGTTGCTGGATCAAATCTATCCCAGAACCATCCATTCAGGCCACAATGTCAAGATTAGGTATTGTGTGTTCCCAGTGACCCTGTCCTCTTGTGCCTCTATCCTGATCCTTGCAGAGTCACACTGGAAAATAAATGTAGGTTAGTACTCGATCTTTTTCAGTGAAGGCAAGTCAAGTTGCACACCCCTAGGCGTGACCCTGCTCCAGTGCAGCCTGGTCCTCTGTGTCATTTCATGGGGTCCTTTACATGAAATTGAAAGTACTTCATTCATCCACTGGAGACTCCCACATATTTCTCTGCTTCAGGTACAAAATACCTATCTGTTTCTACCTTCCTAGGTAGGGCAAAATGCGTGCAAATTTACAAAACCTAAAGTCCAGAATCTGTACATTCTTGGAGTCATGAACACCTTCCCCACTAGCTGAGGAAGGTCTCTGCTAGTTTAATAATACCTCCTCCTCTTAAAATGGATGTGCCCTCCAGTCTTCCCCTACATGGGGACTGTCAAGCACTGTTATCATTTAGAAAATACGCAACATGGAATTCAAAAGTCCAAATCTTTAAGAAGC
Organism: Cuniculus paca; assembly: GCA_004365215.1. Lineage (NCBI taxonomy): Eukaryota > Metazoa > Chordata > Mammalia > Rodentia > Cuniculidae > Cuniculus > Cuniculus paca. The sequence goes on along the minus strand of RJWT010009757.1, from coordinate 1,359 downwards.
TGTTAACAACCTGGAGCCAGTTGAAAACTATCCAAGTACCAATTGCTCCTCATAGCAGGGAGGCTGTGCAGAGCAGGGATTAACAGTGTGAGTCTTGGAATCACATGCACACTTAGGCTCGAGCCTCATACTCTGATCTTGGGGAGTGACTTAACCTCTCTGTGCCTCGTCTCTCCTTAACTGTGGCCTCCTCGGAAGGGTAAAATGAGATAGACAATCCAGCTGAAGCACAGAAACTCACACTGCCAAGTGCTTAATCATATCATCCTAAAGTACATTCACGATCTGAATACAGATGCACAAAGACATATTTTTTTATTTTTATGTTTTTGCGGCACCAGGGATTGAACTCACAACCTCACACTTGCCAGCGCTTAGGATGCTGAGCTAAATCCCCAGCCCTTGTCTTTTTGAGACAGGGTCTCGCTATGCCATTCAGACTGGCCTTGAGCTCACTTTGTAGCCCAGGTTGGTCTCGCACTCACAACAATCCACCTGTCTCAGCCTCCCGAGTGCTGGGATTACAGGCTTGAACCACACCTGGCACCAGAAAGACTTATTTCATCCTCAAAGCAACCTGGGATGTGTACCTTTGTGGTCCTGTCACAGGTAATAGATTTCAAAGGCTGTGACCAGAGGGACACAGCCACTCCTGTGTACACAAGTACAGCTTTCCAGGATGATGGCACCCGTGGTCACTAGCTTAGCCCTCCGTTGCCTCCCTACTATATGCCTCCGTCTGCCTGAGGATGAGCTTGCGGACAGGGGCAGCTCCTTCTCTCCACAGGGCACAAGCAGGACATGGTGGCTAAGAGACTCTGCCTTAGGCTGAGTCTCAGCTCCATAGCTCCCTAGCTGTATGATCTCAACAACTTAGCTTTGCTATACCTCAGCTCTATCATATGTGAAGAGGAGATAATATTTGTACCTACTTTGCAAATACTTAGGATAACATCTGGTAGAGAAGAAGTAAGATTATTTATTTGCTTACAGAAGACATGGTCTCTGGGACCTCAAATCCCAACCTATCTCAAATCCAACTTATATCCACATTCTTTGGCTTCAACAGTACCCTGCTTCCTGTGTCTCGGTTTAGTAGCATAGATGCCTACTCAAGCTAACAAAATCTCAATCCTCCTCGTTCTTCCTGTACCTCCCTCTCCTGCCCACTCTCTTCCAGTTCATCTAATCATCAACTCTTATCAACTCTCCCTACCTGTACTGTCTTAGCACAGACCTCCTAATCCTACATAGATCCTTCTGGCCTGCTTACAGGTGCCCTGGACACCAGCCTCATTCCTCTCAAACCCATCCCCTTCAATTCTCCTGCAAGAATTACCACTCGGGACACCAATCTGA
>RJWT010009756.1:0-24857 GCA_004365215.1 Cuniculus paca | reverse complement strand
GCCTGCCTGGCAAGCGTGACATCGTGAGTTCAACCCCAGGCACTACAAAAAAAAAAAAATAGAAAGGCGGAACAAGCAAGGCGTGGTGGTGCACACCTGTAATCCCAGCACTCGGGAGACTATGGCAGGAAGAACACTGCAAGTTCAAGGCCAGCCTGGGCTACAAAGTGAGTTCAAGACCAGCCTGAATTACAGTGAAACCCTAAATCAAGCAAAAACAAAACAAAAATCTGAGCAACTCTTTTGAAGGTAACAACATGCAATATAACAACCACTGTTAAATTCCTATCAATTTGTTGGTGTTGTTGCTGTCGTTTGGCTTTTTCTTTTGTTTGCTTTTTGATTTTTCTGTGCTTTTTTTCTCTTTAAAATAAAAAGTAAATTAATAAATTTTTTAAAAATAAAGTAAAATAAAAAAGAAAGAAAAAAGGAAGAAAGGAAGGAAGGAAGACAGGGAGCACAGCACCTCTTCGTGCTTATGTAAGCCACAGTTGCATCAGGGTCTCTTATGACGCAAGCAAGAAACACTTCTAAGGATGCTGCCTTAGATGTGATGGCTTTGAACTTCAGAGATACCTGAACCTGCCACCAATTAACTATAGAAATGGTAACTGTCAACCCCAGCTCACTGCAGGGGTCAAAGCGTGAGTTTGGGTGGAAGACAAACGGAAGTTGAGTCTGGCTTTCCTCTTCAGAAGTTATGAAACTCTAAGTCATCTAGCTTCTTTAATAGTCCACTCCACAAATGTAAAATAGAGATAAGAAGATCTACCTGCAACAGTTATTGTGAAGATGAAATAAAACAAGCCAAGCTGGGTGTGGCGGTGCATACCTGTGATTCCAGTTACTCCAAGAGGCTGAGGCAGGAGAGTCAGAAGTTTGATCTGAACCTGGGAAATATGACAATTTAAGGAGATTCTGTCTCAAAATTAAAGAAAAGGAGAAAAAAAAATCCTAGTAAGCACTTACTAGAGTACCTGGAACAGAGTATTTTAACATCAAAACCAGGTCAATGATAGGATTCTAGCACAAAGTTCAACCTAGAAAAAAAATTAAAGCATGACACAATGCTCTTTAACAAAGAGTAACAAGATGTCATCAGAATTCCCAACAATTCAGAGTACGGCTAATAAACAGCATCCTGAAGTGCACCTCGCAGACTAGCAAGGTCTTCTATTTAGAAGCAAAAGAGACACAGAACATTTTTCCTATTCTCAGTACCTAAAATGAGAGCACTGTGTAACCAAAGATGTTTCAGCTAAATTTGAAACTTCAAATGGAGTCAACAATATCCTAATGCTCAAGATTAGATGAACGAACCAAGCATGAGAGCCCACACCTGTAATCTCAGCTAGCAGAGATGCTGGGCAGAAAGATCGAAAATTTGAAAAAAAAAAAAAAAAAAAGATCGAAAATTTGAGGCCACCATGATCAACTTATGGAGACAGTATCTCAAATTTTAAAAAGGCGTTGGGGGAAGGGGACTTGGGGATGCAGCTCAGTGGTACAGTGACCCTGGGTTCAATTTCTGCTACTGTAAAACACACAGAAAAAGAGCAAAAAGAAAAAGAAAAATTTTAACACTTTTTTTGTTTGTTTGCGGCACCGGGGACCAAACTCATGACCTTGCACTTGCCAGGCAGGTGCTTAGGCCGCTGAGCTAGGTCCCCGGCCCTTGTCTTTTTGAGACAGGGTCTCACTATGCCATTCAGGCTGGCCTTAAGCTCACTTTGTAGCCCAGGCTGGTCTCAAACTCACAACGATCCTTCCATCTCAGCCTCCCTAGTACTGGGATTACAGGCGTGAGTCACCACGCCCAGCTTGTTTGTTTTTTTTGGAGACAGGGTCTCACTCTGTAGTTCAGCCTGGCCTTGAACTCAGCAATATAACCCAAACTAGCCTGGAACTCACAGCAATCCTCCTGCCTAAGCCTCCCAGGTGCTGGGATTATAGGCATGTGCTACCACACCCAGCCTAAAGCCTAGTTATTTTATATCAAGTGTTAAATCATGTGTTTAAATCTTTCCGCCAGGCGTGGTGGTGCACTCCTGTAATCCCAGCACTTTGGAGGCTGAGGCAGGAGGATTGCTGAGTTCGGAGATCAACCTGGGCTACAAAGTGAGCCCAAGGCCAGCCTAAACTGCATAGCGAGACCCTGTTTCAAAAAGACAAAAAAATAAAAATAAAGCTTTCCCAAAATTAACACTGGCCAGAGAAATCAGATCTATATTTTGCCAAACACTGTATGTACCTACAAGAGCCCTCAAACACACACACAAGTACAAATACAGCCCTATCTAAAAGAGATCCATTTATGTGTCCATGAAAGACCCTAAACATTAGGCTGGAACAATTCCTCCAGTCACTTGGCCAAGTTTCCTACCCTTCTGTGTCTCAGTCCAACGCACTGCTCAGAAAACCAGCATGGCTACGCATTATAAAGCAAATACTGTGGGCTAACACTGTTTTGTGATTCTGAGTAAACAGAGAACAGATTCACTTTCTGCACTTCAAAGAGCTCATCCACCTTGACTCTCACACGCTGAAGAATGGCAAGGGTGTAGCTCACCAACAGAAAAACCGAGGCATGAACGCCAAGGGCATGAATGCCAACTCCAATTTAGCCTCGGTATATTTGTTACCGCCCTCGCCTCAATTCCTTGGCTGTGAAATAGGGTAGACAATAAGACTGCCCATTCTTCATGGTGGTTGTGAGCTGTGACAAGTCAAAATCAAAAGTAGCTCCATACAGAGTCTCCTTAGCAGTATCTTCCCAGAGGGACCAATGTGCCCTTTAGCTAATTTTCCTCGAAATTCTTGGTTTTCATCATTTCTTACAAAACCTGACCCTGCAGCCAGACAGCGATGCTTGGTGACCTAGGCCGGTTCTCCTCGAGAGGCACCTGCAAAGCACTCCCATCACTTCCCTCTCTGGACCAGCCTCTGCTCTCTGTCAAACTCCATCCCTTGCCTTCTGCAAAATCCACCAAAACTGACCTTTCTCTTTTTGCATCTGATCCCTTTGTTCTTTCTATTGTTCCCATCACACCCCTAGAAGCCAAGTGAGCACATTCGTAAAACAGTATTTAGAAATTAAGCACAGAGGAGCCAGAGATATAACTCAGCAGCACAGCGCCTGCCTGGCAAACCCGAGGTTGTGAGTTCGATTCCCAATAACAAAAAGAAAAGAAATTAAGCACACAAATTCAACTTACAAGGAAGTTATTTCTTGACAACACAGTAATGAATTAAGGCTAAACTACAAACTACAACCCTAAAACAGCATAGTCATGTAACAGCTCTGTGCCGGCAGCTACAAGGGGAACAGATGAAAGACGGAAAGAAACCAGGAAATTCATCCCTAACAGGGAAAGAACCAACTGTTGCCCAGAAATGTCATTTTCACACACAAACAAGAGTGTTCTATATTAAAAGGCAGCCCCCACTTTCGCTGCCTTCTTGTCACCTCCACCTTGTTAAGCCTACCTAACATGCAGATCATTTCTCACTGGCTTTTCTCATTCGTTTAATGTTTTTGTAAGTGTCTGGACAAAGGCAGCCACCTTTTTTTTTTGAGTAGGGTCTTGCTAAGTCACTGAATACTCAGGCTGGGCTCGAACTTGGAATTCTCCTCCCTCAGCTCCCCAGAATGCTGCAATTACACACCTGACAGCAAAGTATTTTAAAATGATGGAGCCGGGCATGGCGGCACACCTGTGATCCTGGCACTTGGGAGGCTGAGGCAGGAGGATTGCCTCTAGTTCAAGGCTTGGGTTACACAGCAAAACCCTGTCCCAAAATTAATTAATTAAAATATAAATAGATAAAATGAAGGAATACTTTGGCTAGAAACAAGAAGGCTAAGCTAACGTTATAAAGGATTTGCCTTTAGAGTTCCCTCTGTAGTAGAAGCACCCCAAAACCACTGGCTATCTTCATAGAAAACTCCTGCCACCCACCAGGTACGTCACCACCTGCATCCCAGCTATTTGAGAGGCTGAGGCAGGAGGGTTGTAAGCTTGAGGGTACCCTGAATAGCTCAGCAGGACCTTATCTTAAAACAAAAAAATAAAGAAAAAGGGGTGGGAGATAGCAAAGGCTTTGGGTTCAATCCATAGTACTGAAAGAAAAAAAAAACTACTGCCACCCTTTTAGAGTGAGCAGTAACTAACGCTGCCCTCCCTACCACAGCTGAGTAGATCGGGACCAGTCAGATGTTTGCTCTTGAGGAGTGGAAGCTGGACTAAGGAGTACAGGTGATGCCCACTACTATTTTAAGTGAGTTCATGGTACTACAGGGGCTGCAGGGCTGCCATGTTCAGCAATATGCATAGGGAGGACGAGAACACAGTTCTACCAACCAGGAGGCACAGACAGACCAGAGGACATGTGGCCCTGACAAGAATGCAAAGTAAGCTCAGTGTAAGACGACAGCAGAGTTCCTGGAGACTTAAGTCGTCCTAATAGCCGCCAGCTCTGAGCCTTATAATGAGCTCTCTTTTTCCTGTGTTAGCTTAACAGCTCTGAGTTCATCAACTGACCTCTGTGCCATGCAAACTCTCAACAATATAGCCTCTGAAAGCCTTCCCATGTGAATGAACACCGCGAACAAAAAGCTACTGCTTCTCCCATCCACACACCTCACTTCTGCCACCTGGGCCACAGGCATTTCTGTCTGCCATGAAGGCTGCCCGGGAAGGCTGGCTGTGGTTCAGTTATTTGGGATCCCCGGTACAATACCTCCTCCAGGGCTCTGTCGCTCCCCTCTTCACTCTCCAGCATCACTCAATGGCTGCTTCCTTTTAGAAACATCCGTCGTCACTCAGCCCAGTTGTGCTGTCTCGCACTTTCACACATCCATCCGTCTGTTCGGTCGCGGGTGCTCTCTCGGCTCCTGCCTGTTTCACTATACTTACAACCGTCACCCCTGTTTTGCCCTCTGATGGCCTTGCAGCTCCGCTCCTAGCCTCAGCAAGCTCCAGCCAGGCTTCTGATTTGCTGTGCCAGCTTCACCATGAATGCGCCCCAAACTAATGAGCGCCCACAGTTCCACTTCCTTTCCCTAGGGCTGGCTTCATGGCCTGTCCCGGTCTAACACCAGCTCTGTCCCCATTCCATCAAACCCCACTCCACTCCTTTCCAGGAAACTATGATTCCACCCAGAGCGGAGGCTCCCAACATGCCAGGTATGGATTCTGCCCCAAACAGGGAGATGCGGGGTTTAGCTAACAATTAATAAATTGCATTTGAAGTCCCAGGCTCATATTTCACAAGGGTTTCAGTGTCCAGATGTCAAATAAGATCTAAAACTCAAACAGGAATTCTGTGAAATGGTAGACTTTAGTAAGACACATAAGGGAAGTAAACTACCTCATGTGACAGGCATCATTTTATTGCCATAGCTGACTTAGTAGCCTTCACAAAGTAAGAAATCTGGTCAGGTGTGGTAACACGCACCTGTAATCTCAACACTTGGAGGCTGAGGCAGGAGGATCACAAGAGAGCAAAGCCAGCCAGGGCTGCACAGTGAGTTCAAGACCAGACTAAACTACAAAGTGAGACTTTGCCTCAAAAAAACAAAACAGCCAGGGATTTAGCTCAGTGGCCTAAGTGCCTGCCTGGCAAGCGTGAGGTCATAAGTTTGATCCCCAGTGCCATAAAAAAACAAGGCCAGATATGGTGGTGTGCACAGCACACCTGTAATCCCAGCACTCCAGAGGCTAAGGCAAGAGAATTGCTGCATGTTCGAGACCAGCCTGGGCTACAAAGTGAGTTCAAGGCTAGCCTGAACTACATAGCGAGACCCTGTTTCAAAAAGACAAAAAAGCCGGGCGTGGTGGCTCACGCCTGTAATCCCAGCACTCGGGAGGCTGAGACAGGCGGATCATTGTGAGTTCGAGACCAGCCTGGGCTACAAAGTGAGCTCAAGGCCAGCCTGAATGGCATAGTGAGACCCTGTCTCAAAAACAGGGCTGGGGATCTAGCTCAGCGGTCTAAGCGCCAGCCCGGCAAGCGCAAGGTCCTGAGTTCAAACCCCGGTGCCACAAAAAAAAAAAAAAAAAAAGACAGAAAAAAGAAAAAAGAAAAAGTAAGAAAACCAGTAACTGAAGACTTCTGGTCTCTTACAGCTCTAGTATCTATTACACCAACTCTTTCCTATAACTCAGTATCTTACTTGGCTGGGGGCCCAGGGTAAACATCACCAGGACAGCTGGACTCAAGGACTCAGTGGTGGTAAATTTCATCATTTGCCATTAAACACCATCCAATGCTGCTCTATGAGGTGGCTCTTCTATAATTCCTATTCCACGGAGAAGTCACGGGTCACCTCAATTCCTTGTCAAGAATAAGAGCAGAAACATGGTGAGCTAACAGCTTTTAGTCCCCTGTGCAGCAAATCTCTAACCAACCCAACCAGGACAGTCACTCTCAGCCGGATCTCAGCCTGACAGTCTTGATGACAGTGAGTTACAGTGGCACCTGTGCCACACAGCTCCTAGACCTAATCTCAGTGTTAAAATTCTCTTGCATTAATAGACTACCGGTGCCAAGAAGTCAAATGGAGTAAGATATCAAAACTGGAATAAAGCAGGAATGTAGGAAGAAGAGGAAACCAAGGATCCAGTCAGATCTTGAGTACCTAGAAGTCAGTGTTCCTGCCAGACTGAGTGAGCATCTAGGACCACGAATCAGCTCTGGCCCCATTTGCTCTCGCTGTAAGCATCTCTGCCAAGCCTGAGGGTGAGTCCCTGTGGAGCAGGCAAAGCCTGGAGTCAAACAGCTCTGGAAGCAAAAAAGCAGAAGGGCGGAGACCAAGATAAACCGATACTACTCAGCGTGGTCCATGGACCAGCAGAGCCAACATCAAGTTGCTTAGAAATACAAAAGATTGGGGCCACCCTGGTTCTACTTAATCGGCAGCAGCATTTTTTTTTTTTTTTTGTGGCACCGGGGATTGAACTCACGACCTTGAGCTTGCTGGGCAGGCGCTTAGCCCGCTGAGCTAGATCCTCGGCCCTGGTATTTTTGAGACAGGGTCTCACTATGCCGTTCAGGCTGGCCGCGAGCTCATCTTGTAGCCCAGGCTGGTCTTGAACTCACAACGATCCGCCTGTCTCAGCCTCCCGAGTGCTGGGATTACAGACGTGAGCCACCACGCCCAGATGGCAGCAGCATTTTAACAATATAGTAACGTACAAGCAATTTAAAGTGTGAGAAGTGCAGTCCAAACAACAAGGGCACTCCCAGGAACATCCTGAGTGATGGCTACAGAACACCAGCAGCACTTTCACAGGCCAAGGCAATAGAAAGCAGTGGAATCAGAGCAGAATTTGATCTTGGTTCAAATCTAGAGTCGGTCACTTACTAGTGGTAAAATCTGCAATCTAGTCCCTTCACCACTCGGAGTCTTTAAGTTTTTTGTGTTGGGTTTGGTTTTGTTTTGTTTTGAGACAGGATCTCACTGTGTAGTTCAGGCTGGCCTTGAGCAGCCTGGCAATCCTCCTGCCTCAGTCTCCTGAATGCTGGAATTACAGGACTGTGCCAGGACACTGGGCTTGGACTAGCTACATTTCAAGAGCTTAGTAGCTATAGACAGCTGGTAGCTACTGGACAGAGCAACTTCAGACATAAAACAATTATTTGTGGATCCTTCAGCTGCCTTCCACATAGCTGTTCCTCTATATCTGCATATGAACAATGAGTCCTGGCCAGTTATGTAAACATGGGAAGAGGGCTTTTTGCTAACCTGGCATATTTTCAGTTATTGTTGCTACACTGAGGATTGAAACTAGGGCCGTCAAGCTGAGCTCTATCTTCAGCCCTCCTTCGTATTTTCTATTTTAAGACAGGGTCCCACTAAAGTCACCAAGTTGCCCAGGTTGGGCGTCAACTTTCAATCCGCCTGCCTCTCCCTCCCAGGGTGCTAGAATTATAGGCATGCATCACTACACACAGTCTTGTTTTGTTTTATCCTTTGGTCAATATAAATTAAATACGCCAACAGACAACCTTGACAGTAGCCAAGTATTAAATGAGCTAAAATTTTTCTCAACCAAAGAGAGTTGAGGTACAAGATTATGACAGAAAAATTTGGGCAAGATCTTCAACTATAAACGCAAGTATAGCTAAGGTGAAATACATGCTCACCCCTACCTAAACAGTATTTCACCCATTTTTACCAAGTAGAGACAAAAGACACACATTGTGTGTATTTTCAAAGCCAAGAAAAAATATCTCACTGCAAATGAGGTGAGACATGAGGGAAAGAAAAGCCACTCCCTAAAACAGGCAGACCAAGGAACCTGGAATACCTACAATTTTAGGAAAGCCGTATTTACTTGGCTAGCACGTTATAGATACACAATCCTTATAACCTTCCTCTAGACCAGTATAGTTTGGAATTTAAGTAACTTGCTCCACGTCCTACAGCTAGGAAGCAGCACAGAACTAGTTTCTTCAGGTGAGAGGCAAGTAAAAGGTGGATGTCCCCAAGTGCTTGGTAAAGGCATCTGAAAATCTGCAATCCCTTCCCACTCAGGGTTCACTAGTGTAGTAAGCACAACCTCAGGTCCCCAAGTTCCTCTCCCACTCCTGCCACACGAAATCAGCAGAGCTGGTGGAGATCAGCTTACTGATGAGTACCCATGCGAGGCCTAATTTGATTAACTCATGTTTTCGGGTTCATCTGTTAACAGGATTATAAATGTGAGCAGGATGACGCATCATCGAAACACACATGATAAATTTTGAGAAGCAGAGAAAAAGCAGTAAAAGGGGCAGCTTTAGACTAGGATTCCAGGTGCTGGGTTCTAGTTCTGGACATGCTGCTTACCCCCTGATGAGCCTTTGCCCCAATTTGGGCTCGCAGCAGAAAATGACGAAAGGGCTGGGAGCGTAGCTCAGGAGGAGAACGCTTACCTAGCATCTGTGAGGCCTTAGGTTCCGTTCCCCAGCATTAAAAAAATAGGAAAATGAATTTTGGGGGAAAATGAGGTAACTACAAATATCTAAAGTATTTCTAGCTATGTGATGCTTTAAAAACAGAAGGCTTTGCCAGCGCTTGGGAGGCAGGCAGCTTGCCGTGAGTTCCAGGTCAGGCTGAAAGAATAGTGAGACCGTTCCTTAGAAAAACACAACTAAAGCCGGGCGTGGTGGCTCACACCTGTAATCCCAGCACGCAGGAGGCTGAGACAGGCGGATCGTTGTGAGTTCAAGACCAACCTGAGCTACAAAGTGAGCTCAAGGCCAGCCTGAACAGCATAGTGAGACCCTGTCTCAAAAACACCAGCGCTGGGGATCTAGCTCAGCGGTCTAAGCGCCTGCCCGGCAAGTGCAAGGTCGTGAGTTCAATCCCCGGTGCCGCAAAAAAAAAAAAAAAAAGAAAGAAAGAAAGAAAAACACAACTAAACAAATAAATAGAAACAGAAGGCTTTGAAATTTCTGGCCTATTTTTTTTTCAACAATCTAATTCTTACTATGCTGAACTCCAGAAAGAACTTGCCCTTCAGAGAAAAAAATTGTAAAATCAATACCCAGTCAGGCTTAGTGGCATGTGTCATAAGTATACACCCGGAGAGGCTGGGGCAAGAGAACTGTAAGTTCGAGCCCCAGCTGGGCAACTTAGTGACTTAGCAAGACTCTGCCTCAAAATAAAAAATAACAAGGATTGGGGCTGTAGTTCAGTGCCAAGGGCCTTGCTTGGATCTCCAGTAATGAGAAAAAAAAAAATCAATACCTATATCCAGCCCCAAGAATCAGCCTCTAAAAGAAGTTTGTGTCCCAAAAAGAAAATACTGATGTTGAGTAAACAGTCAAAAACTACAGCCCTCGGTATATCTTTAAGTCTTCAGGGATCATTCCAGATGCCTTGAAGCTCAAGTTACAAGTTGTAATAACTGACTAAAAAGAAACAATACAAAACTGAAATTTCTGGGCTCTAAAGACCATCAAGCAAGAGATCCTTGGTAGGAAATACACAGGGCAACTAAGAAAACCACTTGGGGTTTGTCTAAAATTATTTATTTCAGTCTCCAGATGGAGATTAAACAGAGTTTGCTCCCCCTCCTCATTCTAAAACAGAATTTTGAACTTCCTCCCTGTAGGAGACGATTCAAAGAATTCTTTAAACTATGTTTATTTATTGTCCAATTTTTCTCAGCATCACTTCCAATTTACTTTTTATTATTCTCCTCCTTTCCAGGAATACATAAAACACAAATATTTCTTTATTTCTTCTCCCTTTCAATTTGTAACCTCACCCTAGTACCCAGTAAAATTCCTTCAGGTCTTTTCAATTTCTAGAGTTGTCTCTGAATGTAGATAATGGATTTCCTTCTCTCTGTGCTGACTACAGTCAGGAAAAATCTGCCTGAACCAGAAGGCCCTCAGCGTATCTCAAATCTTGCCACCGCCCGTCCTCCCTGACAGTCATCAGTTCACCTGAACGCCACTCAGTTCTCACTGCAGCTCCAGCTGTGCCTCTGGGGCTCCTTGCTGTCCCAGCCCCCACACGACAGCACTGTCCATGCTCCCCAAGGCAGAACAGCCTGCTGCTAGGGCCGAGCTCTAAATCCCACCTCGACTATCATTCATGATCTGAGGGACCTTGGCCAGAACCTGTGCCTCAGTTTCCCCACCAGTACCACTGAGATAATAACATACAGTTCATCTCACTATTTCAGTCCTAAATGAGAACATTTAAGTGAAGGCTGCCACATACTGTTTACTTTCTGGAACTGTTCTATTTTCTGATTTCTCTCTTTTTTTTTTTTCCCCCAGAACTAGGGATCAAACCCAGGGTTTCTCATATGCCAGACAAGTGCTTACCACAGACCTACACCTGCAGCTCTTCTTCAAAATCCTGAAGCAGGTATTTTAAGTTCTTTAGCCTACCTATCCCTCTTCATTATGGATTTTACTAAACTATTATCTTTGGGACCCAAAACTCTGCATAGCTGGGTGTGGAGGTATGGTGGCTCATGCCTGTAATCCCAGCACTTGGGAGGCTGAGGCAGGAGGATCACTGCACATTCTAGACCAGCCTGGGCTACAAAGTGAGCTCAAGGCCAGCCGGAACTGCATAGCGAGACCCTGTCTCAAAAAAACCACCCACACACACAAAAAAAACCTCAGTGCATTCTACACCTTTCTTCTATCATCTCTGTTCTATGCTAATTATAGTAGTCCCCCACTGTCCGTGATTTAACTTTTAGAGGTTTCAAAGTCAATAGTGGTCTAAAAATATTAAACGAAAAAATCACAGAAATAAACAATTTTTTTTTTTGAGACAAGGTCTCACTATGTAGTTAGTTTGGGCTGGCCTAGACTCCCTATGTAGAGCCCAGACTGGCCTCAAACTTGTGATCACCTTCACGCCTCAGTTTCCCAAGTGCTGCTGGGACTATAGGTGTGCGCCATCATGCCCCGCCTAAATAGTTAATAAGTTTTAAAGAACTTTCCTTACAGTATATTTCTATAATTGTCCTATTTACTAATTACTTGATAATTTTAGACTGTCTAAATAATACATTAAAACTTATAGATACTCATGTACAGGGAAAAACATAATACATATGGGGTTTAGTACTATCCGAAGTTTCAGCACCCACTGGGAGTCTTGGAATGTGTCCCCCATGGAGAAGGGGGACACTGCTGAACTCCCAATCTGGGCCTCGGCTCCATACAGGCCTCCTGTACTGCAGGCTGTCAGAGCAGAGGGGCAAAGGGCTCCTCCGCGGGCGCCTGAACCCAAATCTGAACACACCACGTCGAGCCCCTCCAGTTCTGCTCTTCCCCATGTCTTCTGCCCGACTCTGCCATCTCAAAGACAAGTGTCAGTGGCCAAGCAACCTTAGATGGCACCTCTGAAGCATCCTCCACTGCTTCCTCCCCATCCCTCCCCACATCTCATCAGGTATCCCCACACACCTGGCCCCTGCACAGCTACTCCCCCCACTCCATCCCCATAAGCAACACCTTGGATCTGCAGCCCAGGCAGGTCCCCCTGGACTGCTACAGGAGTTCCCTCATCTGACCTCCCTGCTTCTGGCCTCACAGCCTCCACTCCATCCTCCAGGGTGCTGCCAGAGGACCTTGGTGAGGAAGGGTGAGTCTTTCTGCCAGTACTGGCTACACAAGGAAGTGCACACTGAAAGGGATCCTACAAAAAGACCTGCAGCGCAAGGCCCTTGCCTGCCTCCTATCTGCGCCAACGAGTCTCCCCCACCCGCCTCCCACACCGGACACACACCAAGCTCTCACAGCCTCCCCATGGCTGCCACACTCTCACTGGTATTTCCTGGCTCGGCTGAGAAGCCACCTCCCCACACTGGCATCAGGTGACCATTCACATTCCTATCGTAGTTTCTGTAGGCCACTTCCCACTGGATTTTTCTCTCTGATTTCTTCTTGCCTCTGAATTCCCAAGCCCCAGCACAATGCCTGCTCATCAGGAAATACTATCTGCTAATGGCTTTAAGAATCCCCAAATCAACAACCTTTGCCACCTCTGGAGCTCTGTACTACCATTACTTCTACTTACTCTTCTGGATCTTGAAAGCTGTTTTATCCTTTAGAAAAAAAATCTGTTTCTAAATCTCCCATCTTCATTGCTTTGGGAGAGCTTAAATATTTTTCACTTCCTTACAAGGGATCAAAGCTGAATAATGTCGAAAGGCTGAGGCACAAAGACAGCAAGGTCAAGGCAGCGTGGGATAACCAGTGAGCTCAAGGCTGGCCTGGACTACAATACCTGGTCTCAAAAAAGCAGAAAACAAACAAAAAAAGCTGAATAATATTTAATAATGACTTCAAATATTGGAGTACCACTAATATTTTAGCAGTTGATAAATCAATTACAATTGCATTGTTTACATACAACTGAAATTTCAACAAAGATCTTCAGTACTACTTTCCTAAATTTCAATTCTATTATTGTGTGGTGTTTTAACGAACCTGAAGACAAATGTAAAAATTAAACTACCAAATGTTTCTGAAGAGATAAAAAGTAACTAGTGAGATAAAACAGGGTATTTCACCACTTGCAGCTTTTTGTTTCCACTTTTGCTAATTCTGATTAGTTCAGGGTTATAAAGCATGTCATCCTATTAGAGACTATTCTATTATCATGATCATCTTCTCAAGTGTCTTCAGCATTCACCCAGCCTCTTTCCTGGGAAGTCTTAACTGCAGCTGTCAAGGCCAAATCTTTTCTGTGAGTATAGATGAGCTGAATTTACCTTCAAACACACTTTTAATTATTATAAATACACCATAAGACCCAGGCAGACAATGCCAAGTATTTACCAAGAGAAATGCAAACTTACACTTGGGAGGCTGAAGCAGGAGGATCACTTGAGCACAGGGGTTGAAGATCAATCTGGGCAACAGAGCAAAACTAGACCAAAAAAACAAAAACAAAAACCTCATATTCCCAGAAAAACCTAGGAACTGGAAACAGCTCTAATGTTCTCAAACGGTGAATAAACTGTGGTACATCAACACAGTGGAATACTGAACCCTAATCCAGCAATAAAAATATACTGACATGCAAAATATAGATAGATGAACCACAAATGTTTTGTTGTTTGGGTTTTGTTTTGCTTTTTGTTTTTGTTTTTTTGAGACAGGGTCCTGCTTTGTTTTCCAGGCTGGCCTCAAACTCTCAGCAATCCACCTCCCTCTGGCCCAAGCACTGGGGTTACAGGCTTGCGCCACCACGCCCAGCAAACCACAAATGCCATTTTGCTAAGAAGCCATTTTTATGACATCCTGGAAAAGTCAAAACAACAGAGACAAAGAATAATGTCCCAATAGTAGGACACTGACTGCCGGCAGAGAGAAAAGCCTAAATACAAAGGAGGTGGGTGTGGTGGGAGGCTGAGACAGAAGGATTACAAGAGTGAGTCCTGCTTGGGCAATTTAGCAAGACTCTGTCTCAAAATAAAAATTAAAAAGGGTTGGGGGCGAGGGATTTAGCTCAGTGGCATAAGCACCTGCCTGGCATGTGCGAGGTCCTAAGTTCAATTCTCGGTACCAAAATAAAAAAATGATTCCTCGGCACCAAAAAAAAAAGGGGGTGGGGGGTTGGGGGATGTAGCTCCGTAGGAAGGCCTTAGGTTCAACTGAGGGAAAGGGGGTATGCATGACAAAGGGGCAGCAGAGGAAATTTTGGCAGGATGTGATTATTATGAGTTGATTATGGTGGTAAATACATGACTATACATATATCAAAAGAATTGCATACCATAAAGTAAATTTCACTGCATGTAAATAAAATTTTTAAAAGGTCATTCCTTTCTGACACAGTGGTACATACCTGTAATCTCAGCTATTCAAGAGGCTGGGGCAAGAGGACTGATAAAATCGAGGTCTGCCCTCGAGCAATTTAGAGAAACCCCTGCTCCGGCTAAAATGTTTAAAAGGGGAGGGGAAAAAGGAAGGGACGTAGCTCAGAGGTACAGCAAGCACTTGCCTAGCATGTACACCAGGGCCTGGGTTCAGTCTCCTGCACTGCGAGTTAGCTGGGCATGGGGCCACACACGTACGAGCACAGCACTCTGGGAGACTGAGATGGGAGGATCAAAAGTTGAAGCCCACTGCGGGCAACTTAGCAATGACGGCCTCAAAATAAAAAAGACCATAGATGTTGCCTTTGTGTACAGGGGTTCTATCCCCAGTACCACCAAAAGAAGAGTTAATTTTTGCTGGGGACAGTGGTACATGCATACAATCCAGCTGAGACAGCAGTATCACAAAATCCTGGGCGTTTGGTGAAGATACTGTCTCAAAGTAAAAAGGGCTGGAGGGGTGCAGTTCAATGGCAATTAGCTAGCATGCATTTGCCCCGGGGTTCAATCCTCAGTACCACACACACACCAAAAAAGTCAATTCTTTAACCATGACACGTTTGGTTAAAGATTATCCCTAAAATATAATTACCACAAAGGTATGGATTTCTGTAGTGTCCATCATGGCTGCTATTCTCGTTTTGCTAGTACATATTAGAATTAAGAAGAGCTCTTTGGAATAGAGAAGGAGCAACCCAAATGTCTTTTAGATCGCTTCAGCTTCTATTATACTGGTGTCTTTTAAGGGTTCCACAGGAGGGCAACCTGGGCGACAGCTGCACACAGCAGAGTGGAGTTCTACCAGGGATTGGAGAAGGTTACTCAAAAGCCACTGAGGACAGGCTGTATTCCACAGCGAAGCCCAAGAACGCACCTCAGAGGAAGAAACTCATCCATGTCAAGGGCACAGGCAAAATATTCCACTTACATGCTGGCTCTTTCCTAGACCTTCCTTAAAAATGAGTCAAGTGGGGGGAGGGGGGTCTCTGAGAAGGAGAAAAGAGAACAGAGGACTCCGAAGCAGATTAGGCTGAGACTTCCCAAAACACGGCATCCACCATTAACACGGAAAATATGACTCAATTTCAGGCAAAAGATAAAACACTTTCTTTCCAGTATATTCTGAGCCAAACCCACACATTCCTGCAGCAGAGGGAATGGCCCACAGGTCTTCTTCAGAGACTGCCCCAGGCACTCCCAGCCAGGCGCCAGGCTTAGGCTACAGCACAGTACAGCCACCCCCCACCCCCACCCCACCACACCCGCACCCTCCCCAACCACCAACCACGGTGGGGGTGCCTCCCTTTTCCCTCCTGGTTCTCTCAGGGAGGAGCCCGCCTTTGCTAATTCCCCAGAACACACTGGGTTCCTCTCCAGGGAGACCTGGGCCTGCTACATTGTTATACCCCAGCATGAGATCAACACCTGGGGCAAGCCCCAGTCCAGGATGAGCTCATGGCTGCTACCTGGAGAACCAGCTCCCTAACCTTCAGCAGCATTTGCAGCTGGAAAGACTGGCTTAAATGCAAAACGAATGCTATTTTCAAGAAGACTTCTGGGGGAGGGCGAAGAACAAAGCTGAAAACCTACAAGAGAGTAAACCAGAACATTCCATGCCATGCTGTGCCTTAAAAGGTTTTTTAAACATTTTTCTCAATACATAATCATTGCATGGGCTGAACTGTCAAAGTTAAATAAAAATCACTGACTCCAGAAAGACAAGAATAAAGGACTACATGATAAAACAGCTCATTGTATTAAGCTAATTAAGGTTTATCATATTAACCATCTGAGTTTTAGTTGGCACCAGAAATGCAGGAGCAGCGTATCATGCAACATGGATTCGGATCTGCTATGCAAGCATATTTCTGCCACAGTCATCTGCAGAACCTCTGGCAATCGAAAATGAGGTAGAATTGAAAACCAATTTTAGCACAGTGATTTGCAAAGAATTTTGTTCCATCATGTAAGCTATTTACTGGTATATCCGTCTGACATTACATTTATCTCTATTAAATGCTACATAAAGTATTCCAAGCTAACCATGCGCTCTTGTTTCCCCTTTTGCCAGTTTTATCACACAGGCGATGTTCTGCAGCCAAATGAAAACATTTCAACAATAAAAACCTCTGCATACTTAACACCCTTCACTGCAGATATGCCCACCAATTGCCAGCATAAAACTTAACCGATTTCCAAGATTCTGGGCATTTCTGACAAGACTACTCTGTTGAACACAGAGAGGAACAAAATACCCACTTCAAAGTGAGGGAGAAATTTATTTGCAATCATGTCTTCCTAAGAGCTCCTCCTGACTGTACCTCTACCAAACCAGCAGAAAGGCAGAACCAGTTCTGTTGCTGAGATCATGTTGGATCCGACTCTGGAGTGACTGGTTTCCTGTTTGGGGAAGTTGCAGTTCTTTTTCACAAGGAACCCCAAGGCAAAATGTTAGTGTTCCCCTGAAAGCTCCCACAGCCTTTGTTCTTCATTTTGCTACACTCCTTACGGCTTTCTCCTCTCTCCTCCTGTCCTCTATTCCCCAACCTCTGGTTTGGGAGGGTGCAGGAAAATGCCAGCTCAAACCCAACTGCAATCATCTGAGGCACAGACATTTCCACCACCCATTACAGTAAAGCTGTGAGTTAACAGGCACCTTTGCACAGAATAAGCTAGACTATCCGGTTTCCTCCTGGTCTTGCATTAGTATTCCACATTAAAATGTATGCCACAAATAATCCAGTGGCGAACTCACCGTCAACAGCCCCCAAAATCAATAAAAGACATTCCACCACTTGCCTCGAAGTGAAAAGCCTTTCAGGTTAACACAGAGCATGGTAAAAGAAAGGTGATGAATGAACAAAAGGCAAATCTACCTCCAGGCTCCTCAAATCCTAAAACGGTGGTTTGGCTTCCTCGACTTGGTGAAGCCCTTCCTTTTCTCACAATGATCAGGAAAATGCCACATGTGTACTGCTTCAGCCTTATGCAAAACAGCCTATTCTCCACAAGGCCCTGCCGCCTACTCTTCTCTAAACTTGCCTCTTTCCAGGCAGGACAGCTCCAAATGCCCAGGCACATGCGATTTTAATGAAGGCATTCGGATTTCATCTTGATAGCAATACCTTCAAAAAGTCACTCAAAATCCCATTATATGTGGTAACATTAAGAGTATTTCTTCTCCACTAGGAACCCCGTTTTATCACCAGGGTACCAATCCACTGTCAGTCTGTGTTATGAATGGATCTGCAAATAAACACTTAAATTCATGCTCAAAATAGCATATCTCACCTTGTGAACCTTGACCTTTTGGAAAGACTTTGGATCAGTGTTCAGTTACTGTCACACGGTTGCATTCTCTGCAAATATGAAAGGGTTAAAAGCAGCCCCAGTCAACAGGCCTACAAGGAAAAAAAAGACAGCATGTATGGCTAACAGCATCATTGGAACGCATTTATGCTCATTTCCTAGAACAATATTGTTACCTTTTGGCCTTCATAATAGTCAGAAGTATCCCAAACACCCTTTAGTAGCTTCTAAAAGGAAAAGCACAAAACAGAACATACCCTGCAAGAGAAAAAAGGCATGCAAAGTAGCATTCTTCAGCAACAAACAAACTACCATTACAAATCCATCAGTTCATTCTGGTTTTGTTTTGTTAAAAACAGAGAAAGAGAGAGAGAGACTGCATAAACCAAGTGTCCCCACCCTAGCAAGGCACATTTTTTTTCTTTAATAAGGGTCATAAATCTCAGCTCCTTGTCCATCCCTTAAGCAAAAGAAAAAGGCAGCAAAAGCCCAAGTAATCTCAGACCCTGCAAACCTGCACCTTTTTCGCCATCGTCTCTACACAGTATCTTTTAGGACTCCATTAGTCACGTACCAGTGCTGTGTGGTGTCTAAGTGTGCATTCACATACTGTGTTGGGATGGCACCTTCCTGCAAGCTCCTCTGCTTTTGGCTGCCATGAAGGGAGGAAGCTGCTATCCCACTGTAGTAGCTCAGTGACTGCATTGTGTTCAGGAGCTGATCTGCCTCAAACCAGTTTCAGCCGGTTCTGGTCACCCTACATAAAAAAGCTATGGCAACCCTCGCTGAGTTGCCAACAAGTCCCTGAAAATCAGCACCGGGGGGATCTCACTGGGGGTTGCCTCTCCCTTTTAGGTCTTTCTTAAGAAGGGAAGGTCATCGTGTGTCCCCCCACCACCACACAAGCACACAGCCTTGGAAATGCTCACCTCACCAGCCCCCCAGAGCCCCTTAGGGCGCATTCCCCCTCCCTCCACGCCGAAGCCCACCAGGCACTGTTTCCCCCTCCTTCTCCTTCCCCCACTTACCTCCCACAACCTGGCTCAGATCTTTGTGTACGTGTGTGTCAGTGTGTGTTCCCTGTGTTGGTGGCTGACAAAGAGCCCCCAAGAAAGCAATCTATGTGTGTCTCCTCACACAGGATGCGTCGGCTGCGAGCCGGCCTGGCCTCCTAGCAGAGTGGTGCTGGCTTGTTGACCAGGCTCCTCTCTGCCTGTCACCCCCACCCCACCCAGCCCCCTCCTCCCTTCCGTCCCTCTCCTTTCTCTCCCAGCCCTGTCACCACCACCAGCAGCCCCCCCAATCTCTTCCTCCTCCTCCAACCTTCTCTTCTTTCAAGCACCTGGGGGGGTGGTGAGTCCAAATCCCTTCACCTCGGGGTACAACACTGGGGATGTATGGGGCGGTGGGGGACCAGTGAAGCAGGGCAGTGGGGAGAGGGGCACACCGAGGCCTTGCAAAAACCCTCTGCAGCCTGCGCTGGAGGGGGAGGCGGCGGGCCGGCGCTCACGTGGCCCCCTCTCGGGCCGGCGGGGCCTAGCCCAACCGGCCCTTCCTCGGGCCCCCCACGGAAGCCGGCGGGGCGCGAAGGCCGCCGTCCCCTGGGCGAGGGTGGGCCAGGCCACTGCAGCAGGCCGTGGGGCCTGCGCCTCGCGCGCGCAGCCCGACCCGCCGGGTGGCACGAGGGGCCGGCGCCCCGCCTCGCTCGCTGCCCCCGGCGCCCACCCGCGCCCCTCGCTGCCCGGCCGCCCCGGGCCGCCCCGCGCGGAGGCGCACACACACCCACCCCTGCCCGGGGTTGGCCTCTTCGCAGCGGTCAAGCCCGGGCGTCCGGGCCGCAGCTCGGATGACCTTTGTTCCGCGCGGCGCCGCCGGCGGCTGCTGCTGCAGGCGTTGCTGCTGTCGTCGGAGCGGCGGCGGCGGCGGCGGCGGCTTCCATGTTACGGGCGTGTCGGCTGCGTTCGCGCCGCCGGGGTCTGTGTGTGCGTGTGCGGTGCAGCGGCCTCGCCCGCCGCCGCCGCCGCCGCCCGCCGCCCGCAGCCGCCCGCCGCCGCCGCCGCGCGGCCTCGCCGAGAGCCCGGCCGCCCCGCGCTCCCCGGGCCGCGCTCTAGGCCGCGCGGCGGCGACAGCGGCCGGCCCGCCGCGCCGGGGCCTAGGCTGGGGTGCGGGCCCGGGCGGCGGCGGCGGCGCCGGCGGCGGCGGCGGGCGAACAAAAGGGAGCGCGGCGGGGGAGGGGGCGGCGCGGGGAAAGGGCCGGGGGCCGCGGCGGAGCGCGAAGCCCCGCGGCCGCTGCGCCCGAGTCCCGCGGCGGCGGAGAGGCGCCCCGCAGACCTGCCAAGTCTCGCCCTGACGGGCCGCGGCTGCAGCTTCGCCCGGAATCGCGGAGCCGGGGGGTGGTGGTGGTGGTGAGGGGACGAAGGGAGGGCTGCTTTTTTTTTAAACGACATTTCAGACTCTCACCCAGTCCTTTTCCATGGCCCCAAGCCGCAACTTACTCGAGTGGAAGGAAGCAAGGCCTCGCCAAAGATGGTTGAGAAAGACCGTGAGCCTCTACCCAGGCAGGATCTTGAAGCCAAGGTGGTGTTCTGTGCTCCTCGTAATGGTGGCAAATAAGTCAGAAGACAGCACGCTATCTTCAGAGGAATTAAATCTGAAATTCTCCCTGGAGGTGGAAGAAGGGGCTCTCCTCGGCTTAGTTAGTGGTTTGGAGCCCTTTTCGCCTTAAACTGAGCCACAAAAGAATGGAAGACACCCCCTGGGGTGGGGAGAAAGCCCTGGTGTAAAAGACACACGTTTTGCGTTCAGAGAAAAAGCCAGTGGGGCCAGATTGAAACATGGCATGTTCTGTTCATGTAGGGTTTTTTCTTTAGCTGGAATGATATTGAGTAAACAAGATGTAATAGCTGGGTCTTTAAATTCTAGAAGGGAGATGGTGTGTAAATGTAACAAGCACATATTGTACGTACAGCAGGTGGTCATAGCTTACAGAACACAAAAAGATACATATATAAACCCGCCAAAGGCCACGAAGGGGGGTCATCGTAACCCATCCCAGAGTGAGACAATATATTTCCATTCCAGATGAAGTAGGCTGTTTTCCAGCCCCATGTCCCCGGTTCCTGTATTCCCAGGCATGCACGCCATTGGAAGGTTTTTAAAACGACAGAGAAACCTCCATGTTAAGCTAATTGTGCTGACCCTGGAAATAGGACAAAATGGAAAGACCTGAAAAAATGTCGCCATTACCTCTTAAAAAGGCACACTCTTGTTTTGACCCTGAAGACACTAATAACAGGGAGTAGCAGTGAAGACCCAGCAGAGGAAGCATTCCTATGTGCTTCATTTTAAATTAGATTGATTAATGTCTGGAAAGTGTGCAGAAAAGTTAAAAAAAAAAAATCTCAGTAGTCCTGTGTCTTGCATTAGCTTCCATTGAGGAGGCCATTGTTTTCTGTTATAGGGGCATCATATGATGCAAATATAAAGTGGGTTTTTTTGGAGGGGACCCTTAACACTTTTCATACGAATGATTGAGATTATTGTCTCACAGAAGAATCTTTAATTTCCAACAGCAAACCGAAGTTGCGCATAAATTGGAGTGCCCATCTACATATTTACACACGTAATCCGCAAATTTTGCTGGCCACAGCAGCACATTTATCAGTGTTACAAGATGGTGAAATTGAAACTCTCATCTTCTTTTAGCCTGAAAGCAATGCCAGTACTCTGTGTGTTGAGTTTCAACTTTACCTGGGCTTCTTTTCATTTGAAAGGAAGCCTTTTTTTATTCCCCCGAAGGTGGGCCTTTATTAATATGCATGTTAAAAAAAAAATACGTGCGTGCATTGAAGAGTATACAAGGACCTGATAATTCAAGATTTTGATACACTATGTATATAATCATCTATGGCGTTTCATAGTATACATACCAGAGCAAATCCTTGGTTTCATAGATTTGGAGTCTTTGTTTACTTAACATGCTCTCTTGCCCCTCCCCCATCGCCTTCTCTTAGAGCTGAAAGCACCATGCAGCAGCATTTGAATGGTTACAAGAGTTGTACTCCCAAAACCAAAATCTGAATTGTTTATCATAGAGGTCTTTAGCTGCACAACTGCCTCATGTGGTTTCATAATGCTTTTTGAACCAGGCTCTACACAAACTCAATGCTTTGGTCAACCCTTGGCTAAATTTGATTTAAAAACAGGCAACAGATAATATTGCATCTGCCTTCAAATACCATTAACTACTAAAAAGTAAAAGATAATAATTTCTAGCAAATTATCTCAGTTCTATTTTTACAAGGAGGAGTTCAGAGAAATTCCTTTGCCAGACAGACCCATAGTTAAAAGAAAAGCACCTACCCTTAGTCCATTTTGCAAAATCATTGAATTTCCTAGCTGAAAAAGCTTTTATTTCTAAGTTTTTTTTAAAAAGGACACTACCCTCCTCCAAAAAATCGATACCAAAAGGTTCATTCTAGTACTCTACATATGTAAAAGCTACCTTTTGCACTGTTCTGCTTTGAGCATAATAAAATAGTAATTTGACTATAAGACTGAAATAAAACTATTATCTGAGTACAGTAGATAAGGAAGGGCAGAACAAAGAAATCATATGGTTCTCAAGCCAAAAAGAAACTAAAGGAATTCCAAGTCCTTTGGGATATTGTTATTGCTATTTTTATTGCTCTCAGTTTCTTGCTTTTTCCTCCAATCAGTGTACTGCAAAACCCTAGCTTTTTTCCATTTTGTTTTGTTTTTTAATCTTTTGCGGTTGGAAGCAGGCTTTGCAGAAGCATGTAGCTATCATGCTTTCTCTCCAAACTCCACTATGAAATTGGGAGATTCCTTTGTTAGGCAGAGCACACAAAAGGTGTGTTCCAGGAGGGAAAGAAAGAAAGCCTTTTCTTTATCTCATCATCAAAGGCCTTGCAAACTACTTCAAAACCAGACTTCAGCTGCATATTTTTGAGCTCAAAACCATGATAGGCCTAGGTGTTTACAGAGAATTTATGGTGTTAAATTTGTTAGCTTGTCTTTAAATAAATTGTTACGATGTTTGACCCTAGAGTAATAATTTAAAGATTTGCAGCAGAGTGGCTGGGAAAGGAAAAGGTAAAAAGAATTCTATCATTTCTTTTTAGGAACATCAAGCTATTGATATATATATATATGTATTTTCTTTTTCCAAAAACATATCCTTGGAATAAATCACAGCCAGGTTTAAACTATTGTCTGTGCTAGAAATAGACTGAGTAAAGGATTTGCCTTATCCTTTGTTAGCAATTTCATAAGTGGACTTTCTATAGCAAAGCCCCCTCCCCTTTTCTGAGCCTCAATTTGGAAACCCCTGCAAAAGCCTTTCGCTGGGAGACCTGAAGAAGTGGGGGTTGGGCTCAGAGTCAGGCATTATTTAGGAGGCCCCTAGATATTTGAATGACTTCCTAGGTCCTGGCTACTAGCTAGATCCATTAACTCTTACCTCCTGCTGTCTCTTTAGGCCTAAATGCTAAAAGCTTGGAAAGCTGGCCTGGTCCAAAGAAAGAGAAGGGTGAACACAAAAGAAAATGGGTAGTTTCTAGACTAGTACCTTCAGGAATGGAAGGAGAGCCACAAGTACAGGGTTTGAGACAGGAGCAAAGAATCCTCTTCCAAAACTGTGGCCCAAAAGAGTCTGTTAAGAACTTTCTAAGATTTCCTAGCCCTTGTTAACATTCACACTGCACCTGGGCTTCTTTTCAAAAGTATTCGTGTTTGGGTTTGTTTCCTGACTCTCGATATCCAAGAGGGAATGAAAAAAGAACAGGAATCCAGGAGGTATTTGAGAAAAGGAAAAAGTCAATCGACTTAATATTGTAATGCTTTCCAGAAAGAAAAGGGAGCACACTGGCCTTGGGGATTCAGATCCTCTCTAGAAGAGATTCGTGGGTCTCCTGCAGTGCGGACTCTGCCTGGGCACATGGTCTCCATCTTAGCCCTCTTTGTCCTCACTGGTCAGTGCAATGCTGGCACATCCCCCCAGATGACACGAGCTACTGAAACCCACAGGCACCAGGGAGTAAATAATCCCTGAACTGAACACACAATCTTTTGCCGAGACAGTGGATAATGTAGATAACATAGTGCTTTGTGACTGGGTCTGGTGGTGCACGCCTGTAATCCCAGCACTTGGGAGGCTGAGACCATCATTGGAAGTTCGAGACCAGCCTGGCTACAAAGTGAGCTCAAGGCCAGCTTGAACTGCATAGAATTCCTGCTTCAAAAAGAAAAAAAAAAAAGACTCGGGCTAGGGATTTAGCTCAGTGGCCTAAGCGCCTGCCTGGCAAGCGCTAGGTCGTGAGTTTGATCCCTGGTGCCACAAAAAAAAAAAACATATTGCTTTGCCTCTGTTCTCTCTTGAGGGTGTTCACTTCTATTCCTAGCTGCCGAGAGAGTCCCCTGCTGTGTACTTCCCAGTGCCGCTGTCACTGACAGCCCTTGAGAACTCTTTCTCAAAGATTTGCCTCTTCCCATGGGGCAGCAAACATCTGTCTGATCCTCCTGCTCAATAGAGGCCAACTCTGAAGACCCAGCCCAGCTCCAGAGTTCCTGTCTCACTCAGTGCAGGTCCCAGTTACTGAGGCAGCAAGGGTCAACTTCTTTCCAACCTCACTCCCTCAAAGATAGCTCTTCACACCTGACCCAATCCATTCTAGGTAACTGAGTCCAAGGCACTCAAACAGCAGGTTCCATTTACTCAGTGACTATTTTCTCCAAAAATGGCACTTACTAGTCAGATGTGGTGCTGCACAGCTCAAATCCCAGTGTTCGAAGAGGCTGAGGCAGGAGGATCACAAGTTCAAGCCCATCCTGGGCAATTCATCTACTCAGTTTAGCAAAACTCTGTCTCAAAATAAATGAATAAATAAATAGCCAGGTGTGGTGGTGCACACCTGTAATCCCAGCTCTTGGGAGGCTGAGGCAGGAGAATCATTGCAAGTTCGAGACCAGCCAGGGCTATAAAGTAAGCTCAAGACCAGCTGGACTGCATAGCAAGACCATGTCTCAGAAAGACAAATAAATAAATGAATAAATAAATAGGGCTGAGGACAAGCACACTCCTGTAGTTCCAGCACCCACGAGGCTTAGGCAGGGCATCCCAGGCATCCTGAGCTATGTAGCGAGTTTAAGGCCAGTCTGAACTAATATAATAAGACCCTG
>RJWT010009755.1:0-24849 GCA_004365215.1 Cuniculus paca | reverse complement strand
AATAAATATATGATAAACAGAAAAAAAAGCAACTCTTAGAAATTGGCTTCCATCTTGAAATACTTTGCATATTTTTAGGAAAAAATCTAAATCATTCCCTGAAAAATTAAGTAAAATAAAGAGAGCTTAATGAATAATTTTCTATTTAAAAATGTAAGAAATTTGTTAAGGAAAATTATATCACATAGAATTTATAAT
This sequence comes from Cuniculus paca, assembly GCA_004365215.1. Lineage (NCBI taxonomy): Eukaryota > Metazoa > Chordata > Mammalia > Rodentia > Cuniculidae > Cuniculus > Cuniculus paca. The sequence goes on along the minus strand of RJWT010009755.1, from coordinate 24,651 downwards.
TCGCCTCAATGTTTTTTTTTCCCCCTAGGAAGAGATGATAATTACCTCTCTGTGGAGGCCAAATGTTGCAAGGAGTTTTGAAGAGAGGTTTCCCTGAGTTCAAATCTCCTTTCTGATACTTGCCACTGACTCACAACATCCTCTCCAGCAGGTCTCTAATCTGTATTATGGAAATAATAATGGCTAATTAACTGTATATCAGGAGATTAAATGTTTAAAATATATTATTAATACCTAGCAAAGAAAGTAAAATAATTCTATTTATTATTTTTCTCACCCCGTAAAATGTATTAATTCTTCGATTGCAATTTGATGAGATGAGTAGTATTATTACCTCAATTAAAGATAATGAAACCTAGACAGGTAGGTAAACTCTCAAGGCCATGTAGTTTTTTGTAAAAATAGAAACAGAAACTTCATACTGTCTATGTTTAGAGCCTAAGTTTTTGACCACAAAGATACACAGTTTCCCAACTGCTCAAGGATTCCCGGTCTGTAGCCTACTCACATTGGCAATCAGTATATTATCTTCAATCGTTTTTGGAGCTAGTGTAAGTGTGTTGGGATGTTAATAAGAGATGGTAATCTTCTATTTCCCTTAAAGTATGAACAGGAGACAGGAAGAACTTAAGAAAATAAATCGTTTTACTAGAGAAAGCCATAAAATCTTTTTCTGGAGGGTTCCAACTGTATTATTTGGAATGGTTTAGGTATTCCTGGATGAATTCTGTGATATTTCATGGTCTCCTTTGAGCCCTCTCTTATACAATTTGGTTTTGTAAAACCTCTGATGTACAATACAGATGAGATTCCCTTCAAGTAGAAATCGAAATGGTTGGTGCTCTAAGTGGGAAATAACCCAGAATGTCTAAAGTAAGCTTCTACTTCTACATTTGAAAGAAGTATTTAAAAATTTGAAACAGATACATCTTTAAATAATAATATACATTTTTTTTATAATTGATGAGACACGTGCTGGGATAAATTTCAAAATGCCTAATTTTCCAAGTCCTTTCCTAAGTTTTGTGACTTCAACACGGCATGGTTATTGAGGGTAAAGAATTTGAATGGTCGTTCTAGACTCATAGCATCAGCAAATTGAGAGATACCAAATCGTGACAGGGAAGGATTGGAAAGGGAAGGGAAATGACAGGCCAACAGTGAAAGAATTTACTGAACTGAGACATGGGGAAACACATAAGCAACCTAGCACCCATGCCTACCTCAACACGTGACAAAAGTTCTAACAGCAGCTCAGGACCAGACTCGTGGATGTGGCTGGCGTGAACACGAATGAGTGTGTCCGTGAATATCAATAAGTGTGTCGGATTGACAGACAGACACTTTGTCTCTTGCCAAAGCCATATTGTGTGCGTGAAACATGAACTCCCTACTTCCAGCATTGCTCCGGGCACCGGAAAACAGTAGAAACACGCTGGCAGCCAGCACTTTGGGAAAACCAGACCAACTCTTGGAAAGAAACCTCAAAATATTGGGTTAATTGCTTGTGTGTAAAATCATTCTTCTGGGGCTTTGTATCAAGTCTTATAAGTATTCTGAGACCAAGGTTTGGAGATAGAACTTTATAAAAATAGAAGGAAGTTGGTTTTTGATGCTCATTTGAGTCAAAGTTTACAATGTTTTCATAAAGCCAGAAATAAAATCACTCAAGAAGATAAAGTATCCAGCTTTCTTAACAAAAAAGGAAATACTAGTTTTCCTTTGTGAGGCCATTCCTGAATTGTATTACATTGGGGTAGTTTGTCTTTACAAATAGTAAACATAGATGAATTCAGGTATGAAATATGCAAGAAAGGGAGGGAGTGAAAAAGTAGTTGAAATGGTGTGGCATTGGATATGTGGGAAATTCTCAATAAATAACAGTTACTTCTGTTTTATAAAAATCTTCTCAGTAGTTAAATGTTGATATTATTCCTAGTTTCCAGGAAGAAAACCAAACTGAGGCCTAATAACTTATAAATGATGGATATCACCCATGTGTGAGTCTCCACAACAGAGGATTCCTCTGATTGTACTTTACTGATTTTCCTAGAACTATAGCAAAAACCTCCATTTTTTAATCCAAATGGACAGAGTTTTTTTGATTCGGTGTGTATATCTTTTCCTTTCAGGACATTATAAAGCACAACTTAATAGCTTGGGTCTCCAGAGCACAGATTACATTTTCCTATCACTATTTGTTTCTTTGAGATTTTCATGTTCAGGAAGGTGAGAGTATATGTGATAAGAAATCAAAAATAGCCATACTGTAAAGTACATTTCAAAATCTAGAAGACAGAATTTTGAATGTTTTCACCATGAGGAATGATAAATATATGAGGAGATACATATGTCTAATGTGACTGCACATTACACAATGTACAGATATATCAAAACAAAATATGGTGCACCATCAATATATACAATTTTTAGGTACTAATTTAAAAGTCAACTTAATTTTAATTTTAAAAGGAATTAAAATCAAATAAAATAAAAATTTTAGTTAAGAACAATGTGTTCATGTTGGTTCCTGAATATACTAGCATGTTAATAATGTTATTAATACCCATGATTATGGATTATCTGGATATCCCCCATATTGTCATTACAATTTTCTACACATTTAAAACTGCTAAAAATAATAAACTTTGTGAAAACAAAACAAAATTGTATCATTTAGGGTTCCTCATAGTTTCCTATTGAAAATTTATTAATTAATACCTATTCAATACTCAGTTCTCAGTAAATATAAATAAGCATTAGCTATTTAAAAAGTGTGAGCTATTTAAGGGAATGCTTGGGAAGTGAAGAAGGTTTGCTGGGGAATGATACTTGTTTCCAGTGACCCTACTCAAAGCGTTCACATGACCAGTAATCAAATAAGAGCCCCTGCCTTCCTATTTCCTATGCAATGAAAGTTGTGTAGCTGAAGTCTTAATATTTATGCAGCTTTTATGATCAGTAATTATTATTAAATCTTGTGAGGAGAGTTTACTTGCCTCTCTCTCTCTGTCCTGACCCAATCATAGAGAAAGGTCAGATAAGATTGAAAAGAAAAATAATGAGAGATATTAAACAATGTCCTGAGGAGAGGCAGACTAATCATAAGGTAAGTATTTTTTCCTTAGTTCAGTTTGACCTTGATTGTCTGTACTATGAAGTGTGTCGGAAACTCAATATTCTGCTGCTTAAGATTCTCAGTCACCAGTCACTGAGCACCAAATCCCCTCATTGCTCGATATTTGGCTCTACTGCCTTCTGTTGCAATTTTCATTCATAGAATGAAAAATTCAATATAGTGCCAAAGAAAGAAAGCATATGTGAAAAGATAGCATGTTCATTAGGAAATGAAACTAGGTGTCAGATGAAAAGAATTAATGACTGAAATGAAGATCTATGAATCATCTTAAGAAAGCTCCCACTCAGACAAACTCCTCCACATTGAGGGGAAATATCCTCCTGTTCCCCTCTTAACATAGTGCTCATTTTATTTTCTAATGTAATACTGGGATGTAAAACTAACCACTAACTTCAAAAGGTTCTCCTATAGCTAAAATTATGTATCAATTTTTTCCAAACTTGACTGTGCATGCAAATATCCCAGGGGAGTCTTATTAAAATGCAACATTATAAATTTAATGGTTATGAGTGTGGCCTGAGAGTCTGAATTTTTTACAAGCTCTGAGATCTTTGAACCAAACTTTGTTGAATAAGGTTACTCAGGGTTAACTTAAGATATACTATAGTCTGTGGGCTCAGGAAGACCTTCATGGTCACCCTGAACTCAGTATAGACCGGTAATCCTGTTGTTTAAGAAATATACCCCCCTTTTTTAAATCCTAAAGACATGATATGCCTTTGCTTTTTGAAAACACCATTTAGCTCGTTAATTCTCAACCCTATTAGCGCCAGAGGAACATCTAAATTGCTCATACCTAGTTTACAAAGACTTAGATATAATCGATGTGGTGTATGCCTAGGAATCGGTGTGTTTTAAAATATGGCATATAATTCCATCATGAAACCAAGACTGAGGACCTTTGTAGAACAGAGATCACTAATGCCTTTCCTTTTTAAGGCATTCACTGATTAGCTTCCTCACATAGCCTGAAAGGCTAGAAATTCTGAGGTCAAACATTAATTTAGTGACCACTGGCCTATGGGATGCTGAGAATGAATAAATTTGGAAAACGTTGCATATTTCTTGCATATTCAAGCAATGCACGGCTTCCGATTTTCCATCAAGCATTAACAGGATGACTGTTGGCACTCTAGGGCTCTGTAGGCAGCTGATGGAAAACAGACTTGGGGCAGGGCTTTGTATAGGCATTACTCCTCTGTTCAGTAAGTTTTAGACCAACTCTTTCCAAAGACAACTGGCCTCTAAAACAACGGTGGGAAGAACATGGATGACAGAGTCTCCTTGGCCTAATTAAGCACATGGGAATTGGGTTTATATCTGGGAAGTGCTTTCTAATAACACATTAATTGTAAGGACTTTAAATAGTGTTATCATGGGTCTTGTTGCTCCTGCCTGCTCACCGAAAGGAGGAGAAAATTAAAAAGGTGTTACAAACAGTAGGGAAGAGACCTTGCCTTCCCTGGGAAATCTGTGCGAGGAAGGAAGTGTGGTGTCTCCGTGCTAGCATAGGACCCTGAGTACAATCAGGACCAGCTGCTGGCCAAGTCTCCTCTACCCCGCCCTTGGAAGCAGGCCAGAGCTGGCTTCAAAGTATATCCAAGTGAAAGTTCATTTCAGCTTTATCAACAAACATGAGTGTGGCCAAGTAATGCTGAATTACCCTTATGTAAACAATGTTTATCTGTTATTTCCTTTTGAAAATAACTATTGTGTTTTTTGAATAAGCCAATAAAACATTGTTTTCCTTAGTGATTCCTTTTTTTTTTTTTCACACAGATTCCACCCTTAAAACCTACTTTTGAAGAGTCTCCCAAGATTTGGAAAACACCGCTTTCCCTTAGAATGAGAGCACAAACAAAAAGAAGGATATTCTGAATATTCAGGACAAGTTGTCATATAAAATTTTATCACAATTTTTTCTTAATCTGTTTAAACTTCAGTTTCCACATCTGAAAAGTGGGGTAAAATACACTACTTGGAGCATAATGAGGGTTAAGTCGGAAAATGCTCACTTCATTAACACTGCTAAAGCTTCATCCTTCAACTCTTAGCTGTGTGATGCACAACTGATTCTAGTTAAGTCTATGCTGTGCTTGTGTTTACAGGCTTCACCGCTGGGCGTTGCAGAGCACTGGAGAAAGAAGCGTGTCGTGCACCCAAGCTTGACTCAGAGAAAGCCACGAATCTGCATCCAATGTAAGGGCAGGGGTATCTTTTCAGCTTCTCTCAAATTCAGTAAGAATCATTTTACTTTCAGTCAGTGCAACCAGGCCCTAAGATTATCAAGCAATTCCAAGTCCTTTTCGCTCACAGTTTGTGAATCAGTGAATTCCACATAGTTTCCCATGGATCCTGAATGTTGCCTTGAAGATATTGGATTGGTGGATATGGTTCAACCAGGTCAGGCTGGGCCTACACTTCCTGTGCAACCTGCTTCATCCGCACTTTTTTCGATGAGATTTCTAGGGCGTAAAGAGTTTTATAGTGAAAATGAGCGGAACTACTCCTTAAAGAACCATAGGAGAAGCAGTTTATCGTTTCTCAAACAATAATAAAAAGTGTCTGCACTTTTTTCCACCAGTTCCATTATATTTCTTTAAAGCGATATGTTAAATGGCTATTTGTATGTTAAATTTTATTTTATATTGACTTCTCATGGGCTTTCAGATCTTTGCCTTCATTTAAAAGCCTTTACTGTTTTCTCTTGTCACATTGAAATATTTAATCAATAAAAGCGTTTTATCAATTTGGTTAAAGTATATGTACATTTATCCTTCTTTATTGAAACATGATACTCAACCCATAATTCTGATCATTCCACTGCTTAATGTGAGAAATTAAGTCAAGCACAAAAATGACCTCATGGAGCCGGGGATTCAGCTCAGTGGCTCAAGCGCTGGTAAGTGTGAAGTCATGAGTTCGATCCCCGGTACCGAAAAAAAAAAAAAAAGACAGCAGATTTCCAGGGACTGCACAAGATTGCTAATGTGTTTTGAAGTTGCCATTAAATTTCTAAGTTTTCTAAGATATTTATTTGTCACTGCAGAGCAGCTTTTGTGTGTTTGCTGTTGGGTAATTTCAACTGTAAAGATAGAAACACCAGATAAACTAATCAGATTACACTAACACTTCATTAAATGCAAGGATGTGAAAGTTCACTCAATAAATACAGACACAATGGACTAATCTATTAAGCTTGTGCCTTATTAAAAGACATATGGAGTTTAAATACTATTTTTACATGTAAAACTCAGAACTTGCTAATGCTTAAAAGAGAATTTTTAAAAACATTGACTTATTCACCAAATTTGATTCAGAACATTCTCTGCCTTTGGCCTGTTTTTCCAATGATAGGAGAAAAATGTTGTTTTTAGTCAATTTGGTCTACATAGATTTAGGAGTTTGGAGAAGAAGAGAACTTGTTATATAATACACTATTATGTATGTAAAATAAATATATGTGAACTCTGAAAGACACAACTCATATTTTTCTGGAATACATATAAATAAAAAGTACATACAATGAATGAAGAGAAAGACTATTTCAACACACAACCAAAGACCACTAAAAACAGGTGTGTGTTAGTCCATAAGCATGTATTGTTTAAGAAAAACAAAGATACAAGACAGACAATTTAATGCATTATCCATTCTTAAAATTTTCTCACATATGATTTAAAAAAGAGTTAAAACTAAACAGTGACAGAACTCAGAAAGACAAAAGTTAATCTAATTTAATAATTTCTCCGATATTTAAATTTGCTTTGTAGGTTTCTGTGATATTTAAATTTCCTGCAAGTGGCTAAGCACAGGAACACTTGCACTGAAGAAGGTTGCATGTTTTTGGGAGTAACCAATTTATTTTTTGTTTGCTTTGAGTATAAAAAGATATCCCCTTAATTGGGAATATGGACCAGGTGTGCCATGAATAAGCACAATACTGTTTGTGCAAAATTTAATTCTTCATAGTATTTACAACAGTACTTATGCAAAATTGAATGAAGGACCAATGACATCATATTCAGGGGTAGGGACAGTAGAAAATTGTTTTAAAATTTTAAAACAACCTACCTCATGCCTACTGACTCTAGATTCTCTGGTACAAAAACATGGATTTTTAACAAGTTTCTCCACTCCATTAAGAGATTCTCGAGTCCATAAAAGTTGAAAAATCACTCTTGTAAAGAAGTAGCATTGACATAGAATTTGCTAGTCTCATATTCCCAGTCATCAAAAATATTTAAATTGTTCAGGTAGAAAGATATTTTTCCTATATATGAAGTTCACACTTCATCTCAATCATTGCTATAAAACATTGAATTCATATTGAAATTTAAAATAGAAGAAACAGAACCCTATTAGCATACTTTAAGTTTATGGGTTTTTATTCTCTTTGTTGCAGAATCAGCAAATCAGCAGGAATAAACTTAAAACATTATGATTATTATTATATGCTGCCATTACAGCAACAAAGAATCATTCCTTAAGTGATTGTCCTGTAGTTATACAATTGAAAAAATTCTTCTACTTTCTCCAATTGTAGAAGAAAAAGCAAAATCCTCATTCACTGGCAGAATTGAAAGAATGCATTGGGGATGGAATGCTAAAATCTGGCACTGAAGTTATATCGTCACGCACACACAAACATCTATGTTTTACTAAAAGAAGACTCCATGAAATTTTGAACAAGTGTAACATTGTTTTGAAATATTTTTGAAGATCCAAAGCCAGATTCACTATTGTGAGCTTCATTGTAGCAGGACAACTTTCCTCCTTGTTATGCCCTTTTATGCTTAAAATCAAGAAATTTACAATTCTGGGAAAGAAAAAAAGCATATAGAAATATATTTTTAAAACAATATTCAGTCGAAGTGGACAGCCTGTGATAAGGCATACAATGGTCAAGTCACTGTGGTGTGTAGGTCAAGTTATTGATTCAGCTTGGTAAATACTAGAATTCTGACAAGGTTGCCAAGACTTAAGACTTGGAACATTTTTTCCTTACTTTCTCTCTCTCTAAAAGCTCAAAGAAAACCAGTCAAAACACACACTGATTACACATTGACACGTAAAACAAAACACGCAACCCATCTCCCCGAGGATCAAAATCTGGCCCTTTGGTGCATTACAAAGAATACTAATGGCCAAAGCTTTTAGGGCTGGAAAATAGCTAATATATTTGCCAGTGAGTTAAAGCTGGAGTATCCCCTTTGTCATAGCCAAATTTATGACATGGATCAAAAACTATAAAAAGCTATGTTGCATCCTGCCATTAAGGAGAATTAATATTTGCAGTGGTATGTTAACCAACGTTTTTCCAGTGTCTCTTGTTAAAAGCAGATTGTTGGCTTTTCATCATGGTGTGCCAAACATTTTCACTGAAACCCTTAACAAGACTTTCATCTTAGAACCATTATTTCTTAATGGACTTGGATAGGGGCAACGTAAAGGAATGGCTTTGCTTTGCAGCATTGCGGCATGCGGCAATGAGCCGTCATTAGTGTGCTGGCCTTGCTGAATCATTACACATGTAGACATTTAAGGCATTTCCAGTGTGACTTGATTTTTTTCCCCTGAAGCATACTTCACGTTTTATCTATTATGCTTAAACAACATGGATTCTTTTTCCACTTTCATGTATCTTTATGACGATTTCTTCTGTATAGCTGTCCAGTAAAAAACATAATAAATGAGATCATTCACACTCAGACACACTGACGCAGGGCTCCTTTGCTTTTCACTGATTATTAAGGTTATCAGTGGAATTTTCTTCTGTCCTTGAGAAATCAATGCATCCTTTTAAAACCTCTAGGACCCCCTGATTTAGCAATAAACTTACATGTTCAGATGCTTCAAATATATACTCTCAAATATCATTGTCTTCATGTGTACTGGAGCCAATCATATTTCAGCAAAGGAAGCTGAAATCTGAGAGGCAAATAGACTATCAAAACAGAATGCCTCCTTTTTCTTGTAGCTTCCATTTGAATGAGTTTTACTTCATATGATGAGAGAATGACTGTGATATAGCTAGGAAGCTGACACCAACAGGCTCTAATATGTCCAACAGCCATTCTTTCCCTTACAGGCATGTTTACAGTGAATGACAGTTAAATACAGAGATGGAAACTTTGGCTTTTGGTTGGGGTCTCACTTGAAATGTGTTGGCCAGTATTTCTATTGAGTGTTTTATGATGTGGTTGGTCAAATTGTGAGGTATGACCATAGGCCCCACCACGAACTCTGCACTCAGCAAGCTGAGAGTCACCTGAACTTAGCCATCAAAGTTAAACGTAGTCCAAGAATGCATGGAAGAAGGCTGTTTATGAAGAAATAATACTTAATCCTAAAATCTAGGTTTTATGAAGCTTAAAATGCCTCCCAAGAAGTTTTATGGTTTGGAAACCTACATGAGCTAAATGCAAAATCTCTTATCTGGAATTTAAGTAACAGCATTCCGTTTTTATTCTTGGGAAATAAAATTTATCCTATTTCCTCTAAATGCATTTTTTTTTCAGTTAAGTTGCTTTTGACCACAAGTAATAGATTTCCAAAGCACACGCGGATTAAACAAGGAAGATTAAACATTGGCGTTGTGTGTGTAAGAAAATCAGAGGTCACTCGGACTTGTGTACTAGTCGGGCTGCTCACATTTGCAGGACTCTAGGCCAACTCTTCTGCTTCTCCTTTCCTCACAATTGCAAGGATGCTGCAACATTGCTTCCTTGCCAACACTACCAGGCGCAAGAGCGAAGAAGGGGACGCCTCCTCCATTTCTTTCTCTTTTCTCAAAGGGAAATCATTTCTCAAAAACTACTCTCTCCTTAGATTTCACCTTTTGATTTTACTGCCTTACTGATGGTTGTTTTCAGTCTGAAATGGAAGATAAAATGTACGAACATTTTTGTTTAAGGGAAGACTGATCAAAATTCTATTTTATTGAAACAGGCACGTTATTAAAAATATTTAGTAAGTGGGACAATTTGGGAACTGGCCACAAATGATGCATTGACCAATCAAAATAGATGTTCCATCTAAATGACCAGTGACATTATATGAATGAAAATGTCTCTATTTAGATAGATGAGACTAGATGATGAAAATCCAGTATGCATGTTTTCTACCACACTGTCAGTTTCTTGCCAGCAAATAATGTGTTTTACTCACGTTTAAATCATATGTAGCATGATCTTGAAACTCAGAAGGTTAAATTTTTTTAATTAGTCAATGAAAATATTTAATCACAGAATACCTAGATATAGCCTATAGTTTTTGAAACTTCCACGTTGGACTCTGGTTACAATTTCAATAGTTTCCCTTCTTCATATCTTTGACTTTGGCAGAATCTAGCTACACAGTCATGGTTAGAGCACATCACTTTCTATGACGAACTACCTATCCCTTTTATTTTGGCATTACAGAGTCTGCATAGTTTGCAGATTTGAATCAAATAAATAACAAATGTTCCCAAATAGCCATATTCTTTATGTGGCATGTTTTGCTTCCACTATGATGGAAATTATGAAATCAGAAATAAGAGTATAGTTTACATTTTAGTATAAATTATTGGATTTATTTTATCTTTAGCAGAGACATGTAAGCTAAATCATCTTAACTTGATGAAGTCCAAAACAAGTTATTTTTAAGAAACATCTTGTTTGAGCAAGCAAATATAGTATGGCAAAAGTGTGTAAGTAAAACTGTATGATGATATGACCTTAAAATGATAAATAAAAGACAATGGTTATGAAATTAACCCCTTATTAATAAGCTCCAAAGATTAAGTTCTCTTTTTAAATTCACATATTTTTTTAAAAAGCAACACAAGCAACAGGAAAACGATGAGAAAAACAAAACTTTAAAATGTGACTTAATATAATGGAAGGAGAGGAGACTACTAACACAGTATTTGATGTGCTGAAATACTTTTTAATTATTTCAGAATTCGAACCTGCTTTTGCTTACTTGACATTGTTGCATAACCGAAAAGTGCTCTAATAATTCAACCCAAATGGTATGGTGCTTCAATGAGCTGGTGAAACTGATTGAGGACATTAAAGAAAAGCCGGCCAAGTTACAAATCTTTCTTCTAATCGGGAGTGAAGAGGTTAATTCAAGATTCTACTGAAACACAGACTGGCAGAAATATTTCCAGAGATGTGCTTGCTTTTTTTCTTTTTCTTTAACCTCTTTTTTTTTTTTTTCCTTTCTCAGTGGGGGTTTGGAGAAGAGGTTTGGAAGGGAAGGAGAGGGCTGCTTCCAGGCCCCCTGTGCTCCCCAGAGCACAGTTAGGAAGGGAGGGCTTCCTGCCCACGCGGCCATCTGCAGCATTCTACAACAGCAGGAACCGGGCTGCTGCAGGCCTCAGCCGGCCTCAGCATTCTGTCTGCCCTGAAAAGAAAAAACCCAGGAGTTTTCCCCTCTTGCTTCTCGCGTTATGACTCTCTGTCCTTTTTCTCTATTTGTGGGTGAGCACTGGAGCTGAAGTTCTCAGGAGTGATTTGTACAAATAAACACTCATGTCCCTAAGTTAGAACAGTACTGTTGAAGAAAAGGGGCTGGTAAGAGGCACCAAACAGCCAGCCTGCCTTCTGGAATGTGCTGGCAGCAAGCTGGGAATGTCATCATCCCTGCTCATGTCACACCGTGGAACGTTTCTGGGATCAGTGGACGTGTGTCTGACGTTCCCTTCAGTTACTGCTTTCTAGGCTTGAAAGCGGTGTCACTTAAAACCCATTTAACAAAAGCTATTTTTGTGCCTATAAGTTGGGGCTCACACTTCTGTTATTTCCTCTAGTCGTTGGTTTGCACAACATGCTGCCTCTGGAAAGTAGTAAAGAGTGACAGTGAAAAAAATAGCAAAGGCTTTCTTACTTCCTACATCTGGAGAAAGCGGATTTAAGGAAATGTTAACAAATAGGTACAGAGATTGATAACGTTAAAAAATATATATGCTTCCTTTATAGAAGGAAAAACAACCAGGATTGAAAGAATTGTTTAAATCAGGTTTACACAAAGAATACTGTAACATTTAACAATGAAAATGATCTTGTTTGAGGAGATTCAGGTCACATCCTTTCCTAGGGTCAACCAAAAGACTAATGTCAAATCCCTAAGGCACATAGGTACAAAAATATTTTCTCAGAAAAGAAGAAAGATATAGGGTTCCAATTTTTCAAGTTTCATTGTTTCTACTTTTCAATAAACTTTACTTTTGCATTAACTTACTGGCAGCAGGCTATAGAAACAAATTCTAATCTAGAATATAAAAATTAAAAATAAGAAAGATTCAAGAAATATTCCAGTTTTCAGAGATAAATATTACACTAAACCAGCAATAGTTTTATTGAGGACAAAAAAGGGGACAAATGTAATAGTACTCCAGTCTTTTGCCTCAAAATAACTTGAAGTCTAGTATGAGTCAAGGGCAAATAAATCATAATGAATATTGACTACTATGTTACCAGGATGGTATACATTTCAGCAGTTTTCCTACTTTGGTTTGTTCACATTTTTATATTGTAAAGTGAGTTTTAGTAAAAACTCCCATGAGTTCTAAATTTCTGGGTTTTTCTTTGATTCTGATTTTCATCATATCATTATAGGCTAATTTATAAAGGCATTGCACCAAAATTTGAAAACACAAAATGAACTGAACTTGCTTTTTCCCTAGAATTATTGTGTTCAGATCAAAAAGAAGCGCCAAATTAATATCTGGAAGTAACTTAAAAACTTCAATAAAACACTTTAATGAACATATTTAAAATTGCAGAATCAGGTTTGTAGAAAGCCTGTAAGCTTTAGAAACCAAGTGGATTTCTCCCAGGGATATGTGGCTAGAACTTGTGGGGTTCAAAGTACTCTTGCTAGAAGGTGGGGGAACATTTCCGAGATGAGTTTAATTTCTTTGGTGTATCCAGTCATCCTAGGGTCACGTCCAGGTTCAAGTTTTGAGTTTTTCAATCTGAGAAACTTTAAGGATTTGTTTGTTTGATCAATTTGCCTTTCTAGTTTTTCTTAATATTGCAGAAGCAAAGGCAATACCATAAACAAGATCACAGATTGTTGTATAATACCAGAAAAACAATTATTAATTTACAATGATAATTATTTTAGAAAGCAAGCTACCCACACCATCTGCATGCAACTTAACTATAATTGAGCTGCACAGGTAACAGAACCATACTCTAATCAGTACATCAATTTGCCGTAAGAATTTGCCATCCAGGATAAGAATGGTCTACCTTCTGGGGATCAGTGCATTTTTCCATGAAGGTAGATATTCCTTCTTTATACAATTAATATGTGACTAATAGCATTTTCTAGATGGGAGAGGCTGAGTCCCATTTTCTCTTTTTAAGACAAACATAAATATGTTGGATTATGTAGCATTCCAAAATACGTAACTTGCAAGTTGTGAGAGCAGAGATTAATTACATTTTACTGACTTTTTCAATGACTAAGAGATATTGCAACAAATTAATGGAAGCCTCCATTTTTTTATAGCTACTCAAGAAATCATGAGCTCTTAGTGATACGTGTGCCAAGAAAAGACTTGGAAAACTGTTAATGGCAATGTCTCCATCTGGCTAACTGCTCTGCATGACATGTCCTGGATGGTTAATCTACAACACTTTGGACTTAGAAAGATAACTTTTACTTTTTTGTTTTTTTCTGGTGAAGAAATTCAATTTGTACATTTTCTAGTCACTTCCCTGGTAAAGACAAGGCATTTGTTTGACTTCTCTGAGCAACTTTATGACTTTTCTCTATTTTCGTCTCTACCTGAGTAAAGAAAAGTAATGGCTTCAAAACTAGAGATAAATAACTAGAGAGCAGGAAGCGTACAGGTTGATTTATATAGTCCCTGAAAGTAGCTCAGCAAAGCTCATATGAGACTCTCAGTATTCGCTGAATGAGAGAATAGATAGATAATGGATAAATGAATAGATGACATAAACTCAATAAAATGTTAAACTGCTAATTTGGAAAGCTGTAGACTGAATATCAAGCAATCCAACAAGTATTTCATTAAACCGTTTCTTTTAAATTTTTATGAATCATGTATAATGTTTAAATTTATATTCATGATTTTGTATTCTCTTTTTTTTCCCTTAGAATTGTGTAATGGAAGAAAAACACACTTTACATTTACACAATTTAGAAATACAATCAGAGAAAAACACATTGTCCACACATAAATCCTTGTTTGGACCCCATCCTTCACTGCCTCACACTTTACTATTAACCAAATAATGAGTAATAAGCCATATTACTTTAATATACAACCGAGGTTTAATTATCTAATTTTATTTTTGATTTTGAGGGAGAAGGTAAAAATCTGTGACCCTGGTTAATTATTTGGGTGAATCTAACATCTTTCAAATTTAAATAACCTTGTTGTTCCCAGAGATCCCTGAAGAACTAATTTGTAGATGTCACAGGAAAATATTGCAAGAAAAGCTTAAGAAATCCAAGAGCTATAAGAAAATACAGTTTAAAAAATACCATCATAGTATGAATTATGTATTAGCAATAATATTTAAGTTATTAATTAAGGCATAGTCCTATACAGCTGCAGTAGTTAATTAGCTTGATTTCTTATCTGACTCTGCACAGATTCTATGAATTGATTTTCTTAATTCTAGGCTTGAAGCAAAGAATATATGTATTTTTAAAAGTTAATTTGGCAAGCCAGGCATAATGCTAGAGCCCCAGATCTTGGAAGGCTGAGACAGAAGGATTCTAAATTCAAGGCCAGCCTCGATTACTTAGAGAGACTATGTCTCAAAAAAACATTCATTCAGCAAATATGATTGATTGTATTTTCAATATTGCCCTGAGTTGTACAGCATAATAAATATGAGGTACGTGGTTGTATTGATTTGTATATTTTATAAAGTAACGACCATTAAACTTTAATAATTGTTTTATATTACATATAAAATTTCATCTCAATTACATATTATACGAATTTCCAAAATTGAATTATAATAACTAAAGAATCGTACTATCACTGATTTGCAGAAGTTTTTATTTCTATTAAAATTTATAAATGGTACTAATCAAATTTACATAGTTATGGAATAAACCATCTTTCAGGACTCTGGTCTTTACCTTGTTTAACAAAGTCAAGAATGTTGTACTTGACAATGTTATTTCTCATACACCTAATTTTATGACTAATTATAAAACCTCAAATATTTGTGTACCCAATTCAAATGTCCATTAAGGAGCTACAGATATGTAGAAAAAGACTCTCAGTATTGATTCAAGTCAACAAATATGCTTTTAACCAGGGAACACATTGTAACATCCTATTAGTGAGTTACTCAAAAGAAGAGCATGTGGTATACTGCCTTGTTTTTTCCGGAGGGCCCTGGTATCCATGCCAGCAGCCTTCTGCAGGAAGCTTGAAGACACTTGACTTCCAAAGGAATAACTGCAGAGTAAAAGCTGGTAAAGTGCTATTTTTTGCACACAAATTCAACTATCCCAAAACTCTGAGACATAACTAGGTAATCGTCATGGTATGTAGGAGAGCTATTTCCTTCATAGATGTTCAAAGGCTAATTCAGCAGATGATACTTTCGATACCAAGGAAACAAAACAGAGAGAGCTGGGAACCTAAGCAGCAAACTTCACCAAATACAAGATTCACAGTCCTGGCTTCTTGACCATGCTTATTTAGTAAAGAACCATAGGAAGTAGTATGGAGAAAAGACATGGATCTACTTAGGGAGGTATAGACAGTCTTCTCAGCTGTGATTGGTTATTCATGAAATCAGTCATCTAAAGCTTTCAAAAGGTAGAGATTCTCAGTTTTAACCTTGTAATTCTGCTTTATAAAGATATTTGCAGAAAAAGTAAATTGCATGTTGGTGAGGAACATATATGTGAAAAGGAGATTTTTGGCAATATGGACGTTTTTCTCTTGCCAGCCCAGATCAATCCTTTTATCCAGAAGTAGTTTCTTCTTGGTGAGGTTCAGCATCCCGAAGTAGGGTAGATGTGGGTATGGAGCAAATGAAAACATGCTCCCATAGAGGACACATTAATCAGCTTCTCTTAAATCAGAAGTAGAGGAGTTGAAATTTTAAAAATTGTAATCTGCTGTGATTGTTGCATGTTTCCCCTAAATATGCCACTCATGTTTTATCTTTGCTTTGATTTCGACTTGATGAAATGATGCTTTCACAATTGCAAAACAAGTTGGGCTACCCATACGGTAACATGTTCAACTTACACAGGTAATTGCAGAGTTTGCATCTCATGTGCTTCAGTATTTGAACACAGTTTCTTGCCCCATTTGGAGGTGACGGTGGTGGCAGAAGTCCTGGTTTTGGTGTTAAGTCTATAATTATAGTTACAGTGTAACATAGATGAGAAGGTAATTTTCTTATTTGCTTAGTGGAAGCCAAGAGGACTATAAAAGTTGCAAGGAGTAAAAGAGAGTAGAATAACTTCTGTCATCGTGGATTTAAGAGTGACCTCCTGCTGCCCTTTCTCATTGTTTCGTGATACACTCATTCTGGTATCTCACTTCATCGCCACCGCCATTCTGTATTAACCTCAGTTTTCGGATGAGGAGGTTGGACCCAGTAATTCCTGAGGGAAATAAAATCGGGAGGGAGCTCTAAAACTAACAATCTGTACATGGCTCACCAAGCAGACTCTCAATAAACACATCCATCCATAGAGTCTGAGGCTTGCTTCCTTGAATGTCCTTGTTTCCCTCAAAGACCTTTCAGCAAGAGTTCTGCTAAAAAATAAATTGGGCCATAGTAATTTAATGCTCCTGTGTTACTGTCTACTCATTGTGTCTCTTTTAAATGAGAACACATTGCACATCCACTTCTCAGCCGCATCAAGGAATACCACTATCTCAATTAGACTTCATTCAGGAAATAAATAGCAGGCTCTAATAGGGGCTGGGGAGGCACAAATACATGTGTATACATAATAGCAAGAATGCACATAACGCCCTGTGCTCTACCCGGTCACAGCAATTACTACACAAGCTTTAGTAACTTCATTTTGGCAACAGAATGGTAGATCTGCAAACCAAATGTTATCCTTAAATGTGTGCTTTTCTGTTAGATCATTATGTTTCTTTTTTCTGTGCCTACCAGATGTGTAGAAATTAAATAGGCTTGGAGTCATTAATATTTTATGAATATGAAAAGCATAGTCCCTCCTTAGAATAAAGTTAACCGTTATCTAGTTAATAGGCCTAAATAAAATATTTTCTGCTTGAATTCCTTTCCTTACTGCTTGAATTCCTTTTCTTACTTTCTAAGCTTCTGACAGCCAAAACAAAGGAACATACCAGGCAGTGAAAGGGAGAAAACCTTTTTTTTTTTGTTTCCTCTTCACTTGCCTATTAAAATCAACTCATTTCCTTTTTGAGGAGGAGTGAGTGACATTCAAGGCCACTGCCTCCAACTCTAAATAATACCAGAGCACGTCCTATGTCATCACACAAGAATCACCGTATGGAATAACAGGAAGCGACTTTGGAGATTATCTGGTTTAATTCCCTCTCTTTATAGATGAGGAAACCAGGGTCTACAAAGGGAAGTCCCCTGCATGAGGTCATACATATAATTAGTGGGAGACCAGGTTTGTTTATTTTAGTAGGATTCTACCTCCACCATACCTGGACATGAAAAGAAAAAGTATAACACTGTTTCCATGTTCACAATGAGTAAGTAAACACTGATTTACTCAATGAATTCAGTGGACTTTTTAATAGTTACTGAACCTTCCTATATGTGGAAAGGCAGGAAGCTGGGGATCCAGTTGAACACAACTCTAAATTCAACTGGGATGCTGGGATGGGTTCCCATTGGGGAGGAGCTGTTCTCTGTTCCCTGGAAACAGTAGAGCCAGGTGGCCCTTAACAAGTCCAGGCCAGCGAGGCCTCCCTAAAGCACCCATGATAATGTCTCTTGTTACACAGGGTCAGGAAGTCAAAAGGTCCTAAGCTAATAATTCCCAAATCAGTCTCAGTCACCACTTTTTGTTAGTAAAAAAATCATGAAAGACAACATGTAGGTATCAAGAACAGAGCCTGAACTAGGATATGGTTCACATACTTCACTAAATCTTGAAGGTTTCTTTACATTCCTACTCTCTAAAAATATTATTTAAAATATTATTTTAAATTAGGAATTGAAACCAAAATGTTGAAGGCTTTTCCCTCAGGCAGACAGTCTCAAGCAATAAAAACAAAGAAGCAATAACAATCAGCATTAAAGAGCACACACACACCACCACCACCAACAACAACTACTACTTTTCATTCCATTGAGAATATCAGGCCACACGATATGCCAATTTCCCTTTTAACTGAAAGTTCTATTCACTTGATCTTTTCCTAGGAAATACACTTTAACTCTGAACCTTTTTTTTTTGAAGAAATAGAATCATATGTAATATGAGTAGATGTCGAGAATCAGAAATAAATTTCTAGAACGCTGATAGAAGCTTATGTGTATGTATAGGTCACAAGATAAAATAGATAGCACTTGGAGACTTGAAAAATCTCAAATAGGAAAAATCCAAAACCAATTATAGTAATAACAATTATAGAAAGCCAGGCATAGTGACACACACCTGAAGCCCCAGCACTCAGGAGGCTGAGGCATGAGACTCGCTTGAGCCTAGGAGTTCGAGACCAGCCCAGGCAACGTAATAAGACCTCATCTCTTAAGAAAAAAAAAATGTAAAATCTATATAGTTGATGTCAAATAGAAAAGCGCTTTCCTCAAGATAAATTTAGTTCACTGACAAAGAAACAAAGCTTCTAAACAGTACATTGTGTTGATTAAGAGCCTTGACCCTTGCTCTGTCATATAGTTTCATTAAGATTCATTGGCAACGGTGGAGATGAAGTAGCAAGATAGTATGTTTATTTTTAAATACAAATGTCTTTGGAACCAAAACGTTTTCATTGACTGTTCTAAGGCACACTGCAGAAGTGGTACAGACCCCACCTGTGTCTCCCTGAGTCCTGTTCAGTGCATTGCTCAAATTCAAGTCCTTTTCTAGTTTCCTCTCACTGAGATCTTTTGCAGTTAGTTGTTATCTCTTGTGGTCGTTTCAAAATAAACAGATTAGAAAGCGATGTTTAAAAAAATGAGAACCGAAAAGGATTTACTTAATTGCTTATTTTATGTAAAAAATAGGCTTTAGTCCTGATGGGGAAATTGATTACTTGGAGGAATGTTGTAGTGATTGATCCATCACCAGAAAATTCAGCAAATTGGCAGCCCAGGGCTCTCCATTTCTCTCTGGGGTATTTCACCATGGTGAGACGGTGTGAGCTCGATTACCACTTACACTCACTTTCTCCCTCTTTGGCCTTCCAACTTTTTCTAGCAATCACGGACAGTTCCTTTCCTTGTTTGAATGCCAACCCATCCACCCCCCTTAAAAATCAATGGAATCTGCCTTGGGTTAGGAAAGCTCCAAAATATTTCCTAGGCAGAATCATGGAAATTAAAGATGCGGAGGACCTCACTGGATTATCTAGTTCATCTATTTCACATTAAAGAGTTTTCCAGATGGAAGATTTTCATATGTTGGATTCCCCCTCTCATTTCTGCAGGGCCTGAAGTCAGATTCTGAGCATCCAAGCCTCATGAAGAGAGGTGAATAAGGCCTGTATTCAATAATTTCATAGACAGAAAAGTGCCTTATCCCAAAGGTGTTATCATATTACAACAGCTTTTGGATGGAAATAGGTGACACCTCATCAGCACAGTTACGTGAGAGTGCTGCACAGTTCTCCAAGCACCACGGGCTTGACGCTTCTTGTGCAGAGAGCCCTGTTGCGTTGCCGTGTCCTGAGTACACGGCGCTCAGTGGGAAGTCAATCTTTCTCTGTCTCCTCTCCCTCTCTCTCTCGCTCTGCCTCACCCTCTCCCTCTTTCTCTTTCTTGCTCTCATCTTCCTTTTCTTTTCTACTGTCCTAGATTCCTGCATACAAAAACTGATTTGGGCACTTTTTTTCCGAAAGCCTCCTGGAGAAGGAAAATATTGTCTAAGGATGCATAAAAGGAACCCTAGGAGATCATCAACCAGAAAGGGACTTTTCCTCTAGTAATTTTTTTTTTAATGAATTGCCCCTTCCTATGTTTCCATCAGCTTCACATGATACTGCCAAAAACTGGCCTGATTTCTCCTAGTGTTACATTAAGGAGTCACCTGAAATAAGTAGCATTGTAGTTATACGGCTGTGATCATATTTACTGTGCTCTGTAATGACTTTCTGATTTTCTCAGAATACAGACAAGTAACTTTAATATTAGACAAGGTAGAATCCTGTCTTGCTTCCTTTCTTAGCTGCGCAAATTTGTCGTAGTTGGCTAGTCTCAACTGATTCATTTGTACAATAATTTTTTATAAGGAAAAATAAATGTTAAAGTAGCTGGCCCCTGTTCAATGCAAAATAAATAATGTCTTTACCTCCCCTTTAAACAATCTAATTAATCTAGGCACCTTGGAAGAATCCCAAAGTTGGGAAATAAATGTTAAATTGTTCTTCTTGTTTCTACCCAAGTCTTACTTTAAGAAAAAGTTCAGATTAATTCTACAGATTTCTGCTAATAATAGTTTGCTTTTATGTAGATTCTTGATTTTTTTAAAAGGAAATATTACATCGAGTAAAGTTAACGAAAACAAAATAACAGAACTTAGCAAATTCTGTAGTACTTAGTGTGTTCTTCCCATTAAAAATGAAAATAATAGCTTTTAAAATCCTTAATAACACAGGTGTCAGCAGATATGCAGTGCTCTTGGGTCAAAATGGTTAAATCTCTTATTTGTCAGTAGAAGGAAACTGAGCACAAACACCAACTGATAGGAATGATTTCAGCAGCATCTTCGCTTGGAATTCTCTTGCTTCAGAAAGTTTTCAATCTTTCTTGTCTCTTTTTCAAATTTTTATTAAAGTTTATTTTCTCAATGAGAACTTCCTGATCTCTCTTAATAAATGCACAACTCCTCATAGATTTTCAAGTCCTCTTCTCCAACACACTACATATTTTTTAAAAAAGAATCTTTTAAACAAGGAATTTTTTTCATTGCTCTATTTTATTTATGCATGTTTACTGTTTGTGTAGTTTACAGTTGTCTTGGGGAGTGTTTCCAAGTGCAGATTACAGCATGTTTCTTTATTTTTTGTAATCCCCTAAACTTTTCCTCCCTCTCTCTTCTTCCTCCTCCAGTTACGCTGTCCCATTTTTTCATTCTTGTTGATACAGTACTATTAATCATATGCCAATTATGGCATATGTTTACATTACCTGGAGTTATTGGTTTCCAACACATGGCATATCTTTATTTTATTTGCTTTCCCTCCCCTCCTCATCATCCCTCATCCGTGTTGCTCGGACCCAACTGACCCTCACCTATGTTCCCTATTGCAAGACATCCTTTCCCTTATCCCTTTCTATCCATGCTTTATTATTCTCTTTGTTTGTACTTTGACTCACTCAAATGAGAGATACCATATGGTAACTAATGTATCTGATTTATTTCACTCAACATTATATTTTCCAGGTGTGTCTATTTTCCTACAAATGTCACAAATTTTTCATTCTTCATATTTGAGTAGTAGACTATTATGTATAGACACCATATTTTTTTTTAATCCAATCATCTGTTGATTGGTATACAGGCTACTCTTAGGATTTAGCTGTTATGAATTGTGCTGCTAATATACATTATATGTATATTATGATGTCTTAAAATCTTTGGAGATGATACCTAACAGGAAGATAGCTGGGTTGTATGGAATTTCTCATTTCAGTTCTTTGAGAACTCTCCTTATTGATTTCCATAATGGTTGTACTAGTTCACATTCTCACCAGCAAAACAGGAAGATTCCTTTTTCACCAAAGTCATGCCAGCATCTGTTTTTGTTAAATATCCTAATGATTGCCATTCTTTCTGGAGATAAGTGGAATCTTAGTGTTGTTTTAACTTGCATTTCTCTAATGCCCAGAGATGCTGAACATTTTTTCATATATTTGTTAAGTATTTTTTTTGTACTTCTTCCTCTGTGAAGTATCTGTTCATTTCTCTTGCCCATTTCTTGACTGGGTCTTTAATTTTAGGTGGTTTGAATTTTTGGAATTCTTTGTGTATTCTAGCTATTAGTCCTCTGTGCGAGAAGTAGCTGGCAAAAATATTTTCACATTCTGTCTCTTCACTCTACACATAGATTCTTTTGTTGTGCAGAAGCTCTTTAGTCTGATATAATCCCATTTGTTGATTTTTGTGGTTATTACTTGTGCAGTGAGGTCCTGTTTAGAAAATCCATTCCTACACCTTCTTCCAGTGTTTTACCTATTTTATCTTCAGGTAGATTTAATGTTTCAGTTTTAATGTTTAGATCTTTGATCTATTTTGCTTTGAATTTATTATGGTGAGAGGTAAGTGTCCAGTTTCAATCTTATGCAAACAGCCAGTTTTCCCAGCGCCATTTGTTGAATAGGCTATCTTTCCTCCAACATATGCTTTTGGCCCCTTTGTCAAAGATCAAATAGTTGAAATGTGTCCAGGAAGGTTTCTGTTTTCCTCTATTCTGTTCCATTGACCCACCTGTCTGTTTTTGTTCCAGTACCGTATCATTTTTATCACTCTTGCTTTGTAGCAGAGCTTGAAGTCAGGAATTCCTAGGCCTCCTGCTTTGCTCTTCTTGTCCCAAATTGCTTTTGCTATTTTGGGTCTCTTCTGGTTCCATATGAATTTGAGGGTTTTTTCTCTAGTTCTTTAAAACATTATGTTGGTATTTTAACCTGGACTGAATTGAATCTGTAGAGCAGTTTTGAGAATACGGCCCTTTGGACAATATTAATTCTGCTTATACAGAAGAGGGGACATCTTTCCATTTCCTGATGTCCTTTTTAATCTCCTTCTTCAGCGTACTGCAGTTTTCTTTGTAGAGTTCTTTTACTTCCTTGGTTAGGACAATTCCTAAGTATTTCATTTTTCTTGGAGCCACTATGAATAGTACTGTTTTGATAATTTCCTTCTCATCAAATTCATTATTGGTGTGCATGAAAACTAAATGCTGCTACATTGCTGAAGTTGGTTATTAATTCCAATAATTTTTTGGTGGAGTTATTTGGGTCTTCTATATAGAGTAAGTACTATCTATGCCACCTGCAAATAATGATAATCTAAGTTCTTCCTTTCCTATATGTATCACTTTTATTTGTTTCTCGTCTAATTACTCTGGATAATGTCTCAAGTGCTGTGTTGAGCAGAAGAGGTCATAGTGGACATCTTTATCTTGTTCCTGATTTTAGAATAAATGATTTTAGTTTTTCTCCATTTCATATGATGCTGGTTATTGGATCATCATAAACAGCCTTTATCATATTCAGGCATGGTCCTTCTGTTTTCTTCAGGATTTTTATAACGAAGGGGTTTTGGATTCTGACAAACACCTTTTCTGAATCTATTGATATGATCGTATATTTTTTTTTAACCTTACTCGTGTTTATGTGATGTGTTATATTTATTGACTTACACATATTGAAACATCATTGCATCTCTGGGATGAAACTATTTGATCATGAGGTGTGATCTTTTGTTACTGTGCTCTATTCTATTTGCTAATATCTTTTTGAGAATTTTTACATCTATGTTCATTAAGGAGATTGGCCATAGTTTTCTTCTTTAGTTGAATCTTTATCTGCTTTTCTGATCAGGGTGACACTAGCTTCTATGAATGAATTTTGAAGAAGTCCATGCCTTTCAATTCCTTTGAAGAGCTTTAGAAGTATCAGTGATACAACCTTAAAGGTTCTGCAGTAAGGAGCCGTGAATCCATCAGGTCCTAGGCTTTTTTTTTCTTTTTTTTTTTTTGTTAGATGATTCTTTATTACTGTCAACTTTATTGCTTCTTATTGCGATGTTAAGCATATTTATGTATTCTTGGGTTAGTATTTGGTAGTTGGTATGTGCCTAGGAATCTGTCTGTTTCTTCCAAATTTGCTAGCTTGTTGGAATATAATTTTCTGAAGTAATTACTACCTTGTGGATTTTGATATCATCTGTTGTGATGTGATATTTTCCATTTCTAATTGCACTGGTGGGAGTCTTTTCTCTCCTCTCTTGGTGAGTCTGGCTAAGAGTTTATTTATTTTGTTTATTCCTTCAGAGAACCAGCTCTTCAACTCGTTGATTTTTTTTAACTGATTTTTGGTCTCAATTTCACTGATTATTGATATAGTTTATTTTCTCTCTACTCCTACTATGAGTAAAGCCCAAAGTCCATGAGGGGCAGGATTTTAAATAAATGTAGATTTAGCCTGCCTGCTTTGGACTTGCACACTAAAACTATGAGGCACACAATAAGTACTCAAATACTTGGGTTAACGAATGAATCTGACATTGGAGGAAAGAGGGATGGGGAAAGGGATTGAAAAAAAAAAAGCAAGTTGCATTATGCACATGCACCCACTCCCTAAGATGACTGTAAAATGCATGTA
>RJWT010009754.1:0-24852 GCA_004365215.1 Cuniculus paca | reverse complement strand
TTGTAACCCAAGCTGTTCTCAACTCACAGTGATCCTCTAGCCTCAGCACAGTCCCGAGTGCTGGGACTACTACATACGTGCGCCACCATGAGCGGCTTAAAGTCATTTTTCTAAAGAGAGTCTGGGCCTTACCATTAGGAGTTCACTCAGCTCTCCAAAGTGTGATGTTTTTCATGCACCCATGCATCCTGCTCAGACTCACAGTTTTACAAAAAGACTTAATCCCACCTATGGCTCAATTGTTTGTTAAGATGTATTGTTCTCTACTCGATTGATGACATAGAACAATTGTACTCTAGGCACTAGGGAATAGAATCCTGAGACAACTATCAACATCAGCTAAACCAATGTAGATTGATGTAAATACATCTAATTATTCAGGAAGATTTGTACCAATAACATGAGCATACAAAATCCATCCCTGCCTTCTGTAATCCCCTATGCATCCCATCAGTTCAGCATGTTGTATCGGGCCTCTTAGAAATGTGCTGAAACTGCTTTGTTTCAGTGCCTCTCTGAGAATCATTACAAGAAACGTCTTAAAGAATTTATCATTACAGTTATTATAATGATAGAGCCAAGGACTGAAAGCACTGCATAATTATCATCTTAGTTCATTTTCACAGCAAATTCATTGTCTTCATTTTACAGATGAGGAAACTGAGAGCTAAGTGACTTGCTTATGGTTGCTAAGAGCCAGTTTTCAAAACTGCAAAGCTGTGTCCAGGTCCTCCTAACTGTACAAATGAGGTCAAGGATGTTGCCCACACTCACCTCTTGCTCTTTTTGTGATGACCATAGAGAGAAAACTGCAGCTCTAATAAATTTCTAGGATTAGTTACAGTGCTCCTAAATAATTTATTCTTATATAATTCTTGGGGACCTTATAATTCTATGACTGTTCAGGTGTTCCTTCAGATTGTTTAGTCTATTCAGCCAACATGCATTGTGGAATTCATAGTCTTAGATCTATTTTGTAATTATTTTTTTCTGCATTATCTTATGCCAGTTTAAATTTAAGCTCTCATAATATGCCTTAAATTCTTTCTCTAACAAAGTAAGAAAATAAATAAAATGTAGAGGCACAGAGAGCTCAGAGGTCCCTATCAGGAACGAGGAGGCAGGGAGGAGATCATTGAAAACTATGGGAAGGCAATCTGATCTTTTCTGCAAGTACTTTCAGAGTAACAATTCTATAACTCCAGATCCAAGTCTCCATGATGTTTGATGGCCAGTCAGCCGTGGACGTGCACCCCAAAACCAGTATGGACGACTTAAAGACATTTACGTCCCTCAGCCTGTACATGAAGCCTCCTGCGAAGCAGCCGGAGCTGGCAGGGACAGCAGATCAGTTCATCCTGTACCTTGGAAGCAAAAACGTAAGAGCTTGGGGTTTTAAGGGAGGGGGAAATATTTTTTTAAAAAAGCTGCTTTTTCTCTTCCCTAAAATGAAGATACTTAGGCAAACAATCAAAATTCCCATTCTGGTAATTTAAAAGATAAAAATCATTTTTAATGGCACGATTAAAGTAGTGATTTAAGGACAAGTAATTCTCTGCATGGATTGTTTCTAGGAGTGCTTTCTGGAGTAAGCCTCACATCACTAACTTCAACAGGTTCGGGTGACGCTATCAAAGACGTTTCGGATAGATACTGAACTCACGGTGATCAGTGAACCTGGACACATCATATCCCTGGGTTAGCTCCACAGTGTGAGCACACTCCTGGCTGCCCTCCCCTTCCCACAAGGCCACAGTGGCTCTGCTCCTTGTCTAGAATGCAGGTGTGGGTGAGGGGAGACTGACACAGCCACACAGAGGCTAGAAAGGCAGAGCTGATGCCCAGGTTACAGGAAATTTGGGTAATAATTCAGGCCAGAAACTGCTTGTGTACCAACTGTTGATTGTGCTTTAAAGAAATGAAAAATTCAATACTTATGTATATGAATTTTATTTAAGTAACGTCTTGATATTTCAGACCAAAAAAGAGTATATGGGTCTTGCAATAAAAAATGATAACCTGGTATACGTCTATAACTTGGGAACTAAGGATGTGGAGATTCCTCTTGACTCCAAGCCTGTCAGTTCCTGGCCTGCTCACTTCAGCATTGTCAAGATTGAAAGGTAAAATAGATCCACAATATACAATTTGATGTGCACGTTCGTAAGAAATACATTGACTTCACTCACACACACACAGTCTTCCTGTGGATATTATAAATAATATTGCCTTCCTTTATTCTTTTTTATTGTTGTTGCTGTTGTTGTTGCCAGGAATCGAACTCAGGACCTCGTGCTTGCCAGGCAGGCACTGTGCCACTGAGCTATAGCCCTGGCCCTCTTCCTTTATTCTTGCTCCTTTCTCTTCCATTATTCTTATATTCCTTCCCAAACACCTTCATAGAAAAGATTAGGAAAAAACGGCCATCATTTCTAAATTATAATGTGATTATTATATCTTTTTACTTGACCAACCCATGAGTTAATTCCAAAATGGAACATCTTTTCTCCTCCTCTCATTGACAGTTAATATTAGATAATTATTAACTTAATGCAAGAAAACCAAATGACCAATTTGGTGATGAAGGAATATTAACATTTTGATGTTAAATATGTGTTTTCTACAAATTACAAAACTAATAAAAAATGAAAATCCTTTTTCTCCATAGGGTAGGGAAACATGGAAAGGTGTTTTTGACAGTCCCAAGTCTAAGTAGCACAGCAGAGGAAAAGTTTATTAAAAAGGGGGAATTTGCAGGAGACGACTCCTTGTTGGATCTGGACCCCAAGGACACGGTGTTTTATGTTGGTGGGGTGCCTTCAAACTTCAAGGTAAGTTATCTAGATATACGTTGATTTATTACAAATCTACATAAATCCATAAACATGTAATGATGTGGAGGAACCTTGATATCATTTTAAGAGTATAGCTCAATAGATAATAGAATTCTGCACAAGGATCTATATATAAGTCTGGGGTACAAATTGAGACTCTGCTACCCATATTTTCATAGTGTCAGATGTTTTCAAGCTATAACACTTGAAGATTGATTAATTTCATTCTTCTGTGTGTAAGGGTAATTAATAGTACCCCACCTCGGGGCTAGTGACTGTCCCTTGTGGTGTCACCACAGTTTGGATTCAGTCTTCAGCTTTAAGCATGGAAAAGTAAAAAACTCAGTTGTCTCAGCTAAGGAAGGCATGAAGTAAAGCGTGAGATGAGAGAGTGTAGGACCTCAGGATGAGCATGACACTGATGAAGGGTGGATATAGGAAAGGCCCAAGAAGACTGCAAGTCATCAAACGTTTCCATTCCAGGACTGTTACTTACTAGTTATGGGCACGTTAGAGAACCTCTCTGGGAATCACTTTTCTTTTTTTCTGTAAAGAAAACAGGAAAACCTACCTCACCAAGCTGGTGTGAAGATGGATTTTTGTCATATATTCACTGTCCAGTGTGTTTACTACACATAGTTTCTATTCAGATTCGACCTTCTCTGCTATAATATCTACAACTGACAAATGTTTATCCGCACATACGCATCAACGTACAACTGCTAATCTAAATGCTTTGACATAGAGGAGACATAGACTCTGGCCTTGTGTCAGCGGACAGGTCCCCTTGATACGCACGACCACAGAACAGCGACCATAGAACAGTTGCTTTACTGACTGTTCTACGGCATCTAGTGAACTAGGTTATGGACAGGTGACTTAATTTTTTTGTCGCACAGCTCCCTGCCAGCTTAAACCTGCCTGGCTACGTCGGCTGCCTGGAGTTGGCCACTTTGAACAATGATGTGATCAGCTTGTACAACTTTAAGCACATCTATAACATGGATCCCTCAAAGGCAGTGCCCTGTGCCAGGTAAGAGACATACGAGATACTCGAGACTTTGTTAGGCAGGAGCCTCAGGGAGGACAAAGGTAGCTCGATACACTGATTCACAAATGTGTGGAAAACAGTAGTGAAACTGAGTAATAGTTATGCCTGCAAACAAGACTTCAGTTTTTCTTTACCACAGATGAACATGCACAAGTACTAAAAATGTTAACTTGTTTGAAGTTTGACTTTTAGTTCCAGAGGACTGGGGTTTCCCTGTCCATTTCAGTTGTCTTAGTACATAGGGTGGAGAAGACATCCAGTACAAGCAGTGGATTTGGATTTCTTCCATACAGGCAAGAAGACTCAAATGTTGTGAAGTTCATAGAAGATGCTCTTAAAATGGGCTGAAAAGCATAACAAAATCTGTCATGTTCACATGATACTGTGTTTCCATTGCAGAGACAAACTGGCCTTCACCCAGAGCCGAGCTGCCAGTTACTTCTTTGATGGCTCTAGTTATGCTGTGGTGAGGGACATCACCCGGAGAGGGAAATTTGGCCAGGTGACTCGCTTTGACATAGAAGTCCGGACGCCAGCTGACAGTGGCCTTGTGCTCCTGATGGTCAATGGAGTAAGAGAAAATAAAGTCTTCCTTCCCCTTTATTTCCTTTCCTTTCTATTATTTACTTTTCCAGGAACCTTCTCAGTCTGACTGTTCTGTGCCACCAAATTGAATTTCTATTTTAGAAAGCAAAATCAGATTTTTTTTTCTTTCAGAGAAGTTATGACAGCAGTAAATAAAAAGCAACCCTGGAATTCATCTCCCTCCACCACATTTTTAGATGTATATTAAATATGCCCTCTCATAAACTAAGAAAATTTTGAGAAATATCTGCACCAAATCTACTGAACCATGTGCCTGCAGAAACGTCAGACCAGTTCCTTTCTCAATTGTATGTCCCAATCAGTCAAAAAACCTTCGCTGCTTCATATGTATGCAGAGAGATAGATAATTAGGTAAATAGATAATACAAATGTACAGTAGATTATCAGACACTCAAAAGTAATACTTTTAAAACAAAATTTACAAAGGTAAAATATTCAAAATAAAAGTAAATTATTAATTTTATTTATTAATATACAGAAACATGTTTGTTTCACTAAAAATGATTTTAATAGCAATAGTATACTTAGATAATACATATTTTTTTAATTTCATTAAATATTTTTGTGATATAGTGATTCAAAAATCTTGTCCTAAATTCACTTTTATTTCAACACTAAGTTTTATTGTGTGTCATGACTGGATAGATACCTCACAAAAATAAAAAATGTAAGGCAGTATCATTAGCTGTGTCTACTAAATTATACACAGTTTGTCAATCTCATGCATCGGTTGGC
Organism: Cuniculus paca; assembly: GCA_004365215.1. NCBI lineage: Eukaryota > Metazoa > Chordata > Mammalia > Rodentia > Cuniculidae > Cuniculus > Cuniculus paca. The sequence continues at coordinate 19,626 of RJWT010009754.1, read as the reverse complement.
AAATGTGATCTTTGAAATTTGACTGGTACATTTTCTTTCTCCTCATGTCACTTCATGCAAGTTAATCAGATACTGTATCATCTTGTGAACTTTAATAAAGGAGTTCAAAGCCATTGAAGAGCTTCGTCTGAAGGATTTTTAAACAGATTAGAAATATCTTCCCATGAATTTTTAGTAGTGCATATATGAGAATTTTTATACATAGAACATATTGTCTTATTCACAAAATCGCTGAACAAAAATATTCTACCAGTCATCTCTTTTAAAAACACCTCTCTACAGTACACCTTTCTTAAAAAAATAAAAAACAGAAAATGTGTGCTATGCCATCAAACTGAATTTCTAGTTTTAAAAAAAAAGATTTTTCATCCTTACCTTGATGTGATAGGCCAAGTGTGTGTTTATTTTTTCAAATAACTAGGTTTAATACTACTGAAAGACTTTTGTTATTACAATTAAAGTAAATTCATAATTTATTAACAAAAACTAAAACCATCTTTAAATTTGACATTATTTTTAGTAATTTGCAGAAAGTAGAAAACAAACTTTCACATATCAAAAAATATTTTCACCTCATTCTCCATCTCAATTTGAAATGATTGTAGATATTTAAGCCAGAAATTTATGTAACTAGGCACAGATAAACTGTGATAAATTAAAATAGACTAAAAGTAAGAACTGGACAAGGGCCCACCTTGAACCCTCAAATTCTGTGGAAGTCTAACAAAAGAATTATAAAACAGGTCCCAAATCAATAATGTATGTATTAAATATCAAATATTAGTTTCATTCTGTATTTTCAGTTTTTAAAATAGTACAAATCAAAGTTGAAATGATTTTCTCTAAACTCCAGTGGATCATTTTCTACACTTCCGGGAATACACAAACTCCACTCAGGAAATCATTTAGTATAGAATGAACACTTTTTTGTAATACAAATTTGTCAAATTCATTGAATTTTTGTGTCTGTAAACCATCTTCTAAAATACACAAATCTGACCAGTAAGTTACTTGAGCTATAATTACTTTGATTTTCAAATACCATGTGGCCCAAGTGCATAATAACTTTATATTTGTTTAATAAATCCACTGACTCAAAATAATACAGAAAAGGTGTTCTTTAATAAAGAAATGACCTTTCTGTCTTACATTCATATTTGTCGGTAATTTAGGGAAGATTATTTCCAGCATACCTTAAAATTATTTTTCAATATTAATCAGTTTTCATCTTAAAACGGAGACAATTGCATCTTTTGGCCTGTTACAGTTTTCAAAATTGCCTAAAGACAAGGCAGTTAAATAAACATGGTGCATTGTACTGTTTTGAAGAATTTTCAAAGGTCCATAAGGCAGACTTACAACTTCATCCATCAATTTATAAAGTAGAATAGAAACGAAAGATGGTAGGTATTTTAAATTGTATGTAAGTAAACCCTCATTTCACTGTTTTGTCAGACTTTCTCAGGATTCACTTGGTACACTTGGAATTCCATACTCGAAAGTCTCAAAGGGGCCCCTTGCTCTTTTCTTCACTTCTGTTATAAATTATTGCAGTGTATCTGTGCCTAACATTTTAGTATTTTAGCATCAAAAATAACTGCCAATCTGAAAGTGGCTGTTACTTTTACTCCAGAATAAGAATTTCAGGAGACTTTCTTAAGTTTTCAAATAATTTCAGTGAAAGGAATAGAAGGTTATTTCTCAAATTAAGCTAAATATAGCTCTACTTTCATAATAGCAGCTACTATGATATGACTTCCTTTTCTCTACAGAGCATGTTTTTCAGCCTAGAAATGCGCAGTGGTTACCTGCATGTGTTCTATGATTTTGGATTCAGCAACGGCCCTGTGCATCTTGAAGATACATTGAAGAAAGCCCAAATCAATGATGCAAAATATCATGAGGTATGATTGTTGTAGTCTAGGCGGCTTGAGATTTTTGTACTTAGGTCTGTTGATCTAAATAAGGGTCAAATGAGATAGAATAGTAATTAAAATGAATACTTTTAGCTTCTAAAGAGCAAACGAAAGATTCTCTCCTACTCAACCCCAGGAAAATATTTGCTTAAAAAATGATGGATGATTTTGTTCTATTGACATTTCTGATAAAAGGTTCACTGGACAATTCCTAATAATTACTTAATTGGCAAAAGACTACTGTTAATCTTAAATACCTTGATTACGACAGCACTCTTACAAAACCCTATACATTTTGAACATGTGAGAATGTAAATACAAATCCATTTATTCACTTATTCTTTGAAACACTCTAAATGTAAGAAGAGTAGATATAGGTAAACACAGAATTTCCTTTAGACCAGTTATATAGAATTTAGAAAATGCTAGTATTCCTCATGAAGAGAACTCTAAGAGGATACTTTTTAGTCATCAATGAGGTGTGCAGCCTGCTGAAAGTATACCTCATCTATTTTCACCAACAATTATTTTGCGTATACAATTTTTTTTTCAAATCCATTTTATTTCAAGGGAAAAAAAAGAAAAGAGAAAACCACTAAAACAAAATTTTAAAACATGTCAATCAGGGGCAACAATGGTACATATGTTGTACATTGTCATCCCCATATCATTCACCCAGAGCACATCTGCTTACAATTGTCCAAACAATACCAGCACAAATCTTTCTCTTCAGTGAATTCAGAGAAATCAGTAGTATAATTATCTTAACTATTTTTATATACATATATATACATACACATATACATATGTTGTCACTTTCAGCTCCTCACAATAACAATATGATTTTACATATGTGTGTCTTATTTCACTAATGAGTATGTTCTCAAGTTGCATCCATTTAGCTATAAGTCTCCAGTTTATCCTTTGTTATGTCTGAGTAGTACTCCATTGAATAAAAATACCACATCTTTTTTATCCATTTCTCAGTCGATGGGCATTTAGGTTGTTTCCAAGATCTGGCTATTACAAATTGTGCTGCTATAAACATAGGTACACATATATCACAGTGGTAGGATGTTTTTAATTCTTTTGGGAAGATACCCAGAACGGGAATCGCTGGGTTGAATGGCAGCTCTAGTCCTAGTTTTTTGAGGAATCTCCAGACTGATTTCCACAGTGGTTGCACCAGTCTGCATTCCCATGTGCAATCAGGGTTTTGTTCATAAAATCTTTGCCTACGCCAATGTCTTCAAAAGTTTTACCTACTCTATCTTCCTGCAGATTTAATATTTCTGTTTTAATATTAAGATCTTTGATCCATTCTGATTTTAGCTTAGTACATGGTGAAAGATATGGGTCCAGTTTTAATCTTCAGCATGTGTAGAGCCAGGTTCCCAGCACTATTTATTAAAGAGGCTATCTTTCTTCCAGTGAATGTGTTTGGCACCTTTGTCAAAGATAAGATGGTTTAGTGTCTGGGGTTGTTTCTGTATCTTCTAACCTGTACCACTGATCTTTGGGTCTGTTTTTTTGCCAGTGCCACACTGTTTTTGTTATAGTAGCTTTATAGTATAATTTCAAGTCAGGGATATGATGCACCCTGTCTTGTCTTTGTTGCCCAGAATTGTCTTTGCTATTCTAGGTCTCTTCTTGTCCCAGATGAATTTTAGGATTGTTTTCTCTAATTCTGTAAGATATACTATTGGAATTTTGATTGGGATTGCATTGAATCTGTATAATAGTTTTGGAAGTGTGGCCATTTTCACTATATTGGTTCTTCCTACCCAAGAGCATGGGATATCTCTCCATTTTCTAATATCCTCTTCAATCTCCTTTTTAGAGTACTGCAGTTTTCAATGTAGAGGTCTTTTACCTCTTTTGTTAGATTGATTCTTAGGTATTTCATTTTTTTGGATGCTGTTGTAAAAAGTATCGTTTCCCTGATTTCTCTCTCAGTGAGTTTGTTATTCGTGTACAAGAAGGCTATTGACTTTTGAGTATTGACTTTGTAACCAGCTAAGCTACTGAATTTGCTTATTAAATCTATCAGTTTTTTAGTGGAGTCTTCAGGGTCTTCTACATACAGTATCATGTCACTTGCCAATAACAATAGTTTAACTTCTTCCTTTCGTATCTTTATGCCTTTTATTTCTTTCTCTTGTCTAATTACTCTAGCTAAAGTATCCAGTACCATGTTGAATAAGAGTGGATACAGTGGATATCCTTGTCTTGTTCCTGATTTTAGAGTGAAAGATTTCAGTTTTTGTCGCTTAGCATGATGTTGGCTGTTGGTTTGTCGTAGATGACCTTTATCAGATTGAGATAAAGACCATATATTCCAATTTTCTGTAGGGTTTTTATCATGAATGGGTGCTGGACTTTGTCAAAAGCTTTTTCTGCATCTATTGAGATGATCATATGACTTTTGTCCTTGGCTTTGTTAATATGGTGTGTTACATTTATGGACTTACGTATGTTGAACCATCCCTGCATCCCTAGGATGAATCTCACTTGATCATGGTGTATAATCTTCTCAATGATTTGTTGCAGTCTGTTTGTCAGTGTCTTATTGAGAATTTTCACATCAATGTTCATTAGGGAGATTGGCCTGTAATTCTCTTTGGGTCCTTATTTGGGTCCTTATTTGGTTTTGGAATCAGAGTAATGCTTGCTTCCAGGAATGAATTTGGGAGTATTGCTTTCCTTTCAATTTCATTAAAGACTGAGAAGTAGTGGTGTTAAGTCTTCTCTAAATTTCTTGTAGAACTCAGCAGTGAATCCACCAGGACCTGGGCTTTTCTTTGTTGATAGGTTTTTAATTACATCTTTGATCTCATTTATTGATATTGGGTTACTTAGGTTTTTTATTTCCTCTTGATTCAGCTTTGGCAATTCATATGTATCCAGGAATCTGTATTCTTCTGTATTTTCCATCTTATTAGAATACAAGTTTTCAAAGCGGATATAGATGATCTTCTGGATTTCTGCAGGATCCGTTGTGATTTTGCCCTTTTCATTCCTAATTGCATGGATTTCAGTCTTTTCTTTCCTTTTTTTGATAAGTTTGGCTAAGGGTTTGTCAATTTTATTTAATCTTTCAAAGAACCAACTCTTTGATTCATTGATTCTTTGTATTGGTTTTTAGTCTCTGGCATGTTAATTTCTGCTCTGATCTTTATAATTTCCTCCCTTGTATGAGCTTTTGGCTTAGCTTGCGCTTCTTTTTCTAGAAGTTTAAGGTTCAACATTAAGTTGTTTACATGCATTTGCTCTGTTGTCCTGATATGGGTGTTTACTGCTATAAATTTCCCTCTTAAGACTACTTTCATTGTGTCCCACAAGTTCTGGTGTGTTGTATTGTCATTATCATTCAACTGTAAAAACTGTCTAATTTCTTCTTTAATTTCATTTGAGACCCATTGGTTGTTCAGTAGGGTGCTATTTAATTTCCATGTGTTAATGAAGTTCCTGTGGTTTCTTTTGCCATGGATTTCCAATTTCATTGCACTGCAATCTGATAGTATGCATGGGATAATTTGAATTCCATTGCATTTACTTAAGTATGTCCTATGAGCCAGTATATGGTCTATTTTGAAGAATGTCCTGTGTGCAACTGAGAAGAATATGATGTTGTAGGGTGGAACACTCTATAGACATCAACTAAGTCCATTTGTTCAAAAGTTTGATTTAGCTCTAATATTTCATTATTAATTTTTTTGTCTAGTTGATCTGTCTTTTTGTGACAGTGGGGTATTGAGGTCTCCCAATACAATTGTATTAGGGCTTATTTGATTGTTCATGTCTGTTAGTAATTGTTTTATAGAGTTGGTTACACTGGTATTTGTTGCATACATGTTTATGATTGTTATCTCTTCCTCTTGTATTGCTCCCTTTACAAGGATGTAGTGACTTTCTTTATCTCTCTTAATCAGTCTTGCTTGAAATTCATTTTGTCTACAAGTAGAATAACTACCCCTGCTTTTTTCTGGGTTCCTGTCTCTGAGTACTGTTTTCCATCCTTTGACTTTCAGTCTATGATTTCTTTTTGAATTAAATGTGTCTCTTGCTTGCAACATATTGTTGGATCTTGCTTCTTGATCCATTCTACCAGTCTGTGTCTTTTGACCAGTGAATTGAGACCATTAACATTGGTGGTTGTAACTGATACGCATTGATTTGTCCTTGTCATGTTATTTTTCTGTTGTTGGCTCCCCCACTTTTTCCCCCTCTGACTGTTTTCCTTCCCTGAAGGATTTCTTCTGTTGGGTTCATGCAGCTGTAGTCCTTATTATCTCTTTCTAATATGTCCTTCATATTGGAGTCCTTCATTTTGGAGTGCTGGCTTGGTGGTCATAAATTTCCTCAGATGTTCTTTGTCATGAAAGTATCTTATTTCTCCATCAATTTTGAAAGATAGTTTTGTGGGTACATCAATCTGGGTTGAAAGTTGTTTTCCTTTAGAACTTGGAGTACTTCACTCCAAGCTCTCCTTGACTTGAGAGTTTTTGCTGAGAAGTCAACTGTAATTCTGATGGGCTTGTCTTTATAGGTGATTTGTTTCTTTTCTCTAACATCATTTAAGATTCTATTTTTGTGTTGAATTTCTGGAATCTTGACTATAATATGCCTGGCTGTAGTTTTTTTTGTTGTTGTTGTTTGTTTTGTTTTGTTTTGTTTTTTTGATCATTGCTAATTGGAGTTCTATATGCCTCATTTATCTGTATGTCAAATTCTCTTTCTCTACCAGGAAAGTTTTCTGTCATGATATCTGAAAACATTTTTTTAATGTCATTTGTGATATCTCCTGATTATTCATTGACTCCAATTAACCTTGAGTTATTCTTCTTTGTCTCATTTAGCAGCTGTTGGATTGATTTCTCATGTTCCCTTGCTAGCTTTGAGAAATCCTTCTTTTCCTGGTCACTAACTGCAAACCTGTCTTCAATATCTGAGATCCTATCCTGTTTAGAAAAATTATGTCACTTTTGGCTATAGTGGTACCAATAGCATCAAACACAGTCTATAAAACGACAACAGAGCTAACCCTTAATTTGCAACTTTTAACTGTATGAATTAGATTTGTGATTATATAGCAAAATGTAAAACAGACCAGATAATTATATGCAACATATAAATGCTTAATGTGTTGATTTTGCTCTCAGGGGTTAAACTTTAAAATGGATTAAGGAGAAAATAGAGAAGTGTAGGGAAAGAAAAAGATTAGAAGTAAGGTTGGAGGATGAAGGGGAATCATGCCAACTTTGGGAAACTGGTGCAGAAGACTAAAGTAGAAGAGAGATGGAAGAGATCAAAGGTAGAACAAAACAGAACCGCGCCCACAAAGAGGTCAGGAACCACTTTCACACTCATATAAAAACAATGAAAGAGAAACACAGAAAAAGAAAAAGAAAAATTAACTAACAAACAAACAAACAAACAAAAACAGTCCACTTCCAGGATTCTCTCTGGTTTCACTAGTAGACAACCTATGGAGACAGAGTTCTGAATCGTGCCACTCTATCCTGGAAAGCCAGCAGTACCTTTTGGCAGGGTAATAGATAATCTCAGCAGTCCTGCCCCGAGACCATGCTCATTGGGCTTCCCACAGTCCAAGCAATTCCCTTGGGTCTGAGCCCTGCTAGGAACTGCTAGATGAGACCCAGGGATTTAGCTCAGCAGCACAAGCACCTGCCTGTGAAGCAGGCAGCATTTCAGGGTTCAGAGCTCAGTGGGCAGGTCTCCAAGATGGCTCCCAGCCCATCACTCTTTACGGGAGGACTGAGTCCTCTGCGCTCACCACCAGCCAGTGCAGTCCTCCACGTCTGCCACTCCCCTCCACTGCTGCATCTTTCTGCAGAGGCCTCCAGATTGCCAGCCATCACCATCATCATGACCAGGTTCCAACAGCTCCTCTCATGCAGTGAGTCCATCTCAGAAAGAAGTGCCACAGGCTACTCCCTTCTTCATTGAAGTTTTCCTTTTCAATCTCTCTGTGGGCTTCAATTTGCACTTCAGATTCTTCCTGGGTCCAGGAGACCCACTTTCCTCCTTCTTGCCTTCCTCACAATGCTATAATCCAGCATCTGGACAATGACTCTCAGAGGTTGTTTTCCCTGCTGCTTCCTGCACCACCATCTTCCCAGACGTCTTGCATATACAATTTAAGGAAATATAAAAGGTTCAACATCTTTTAAATCAAACCAAAATGTAGGAAGTAGAAAGCTATATTTCCCTTTTTAGCTCAGATCCAGTAGCCTTGTGGAGGGTGCATTATAGGAAAGGCAGATTTTTAACTGTTTCTCTGACTAGCAGATCTGTTCAAGTTGCTCACCATGTCACCAAAACATAGTACCTGGTAGCTTGCAAGCTAGAATCCAGAAGGAACCTACTAACAATATAATAGTGGTTGCCAGGGTTTGCAGGTTAGGAGAAAAGAAGAGTTGGTGTTCAATGGGTATAAAATTTTAATTATGCTAGAGAAATAAGTTCTAGAAATGTGCTGAACAACATGGTGCTATAGTTAATAGCAGTTCAAAATTTGTTACTGGGGGTATAGCTCAATGGTGGAACACTTGCCTTGCATGTGGAGACCCTCAGTTTGATCTCCAGCACCTCAAGTATTTCTTAAGAGTAGATCTCATATTAAGCATGCCTAACACATACACACACAGTATGAAGTACACAAGGAAACTTTGGGAAGTGTTCATATGTCCCTTACCTTGATTGTGGTGATGATGGGTGTTTGTTTATGCCAAACCCTGTATACATTAAACATGTGCAGGGCTTTGTATATAAACTAGACCTCAAGCTGTTTTACAAGAAGAAGAAAAAGACCCTGGCTTATAGTTTTTCACAAATTCCCTTAGGAAAAAATAATGAATCTCAGGGCAAAATTTTCTTGGGTCTGTTTCCTCTCCATGTAGGCATCTTTCCCTGGAAAATGCAAACTTCTGTTTGTAAAAACAAAAATTTTCATGTCCAGTAATAAGAAAGGAGAATTCATTACTCATTTTGTAAAAAATAACGCACAAAGAGATGGAAAATAAGAGTTAATTTTTTTTAAAAAAATTTTTATTGGTACCAGGAATCAAACAACCCCACGCTTGCCAGGCAGGCACGGTGCTGCTGAGCTATATCCCCAGCCCCCAGAATAATTACAACATGTAGAAGACTTCAGAAAGCTATCTACTAAATAGTTGACTTGCTATATATCATTTCTCCCAGATCTCAATCATTTACCACAATGACAAGAAAATGATTTTGGTAGTTGACAGACGGCATGTTAAGAGCATGGATAATGAAAAGATGAAAATACCTTTTACAGATATATATATTGGAGGAGCACCCCCAGAAATATTGCAATCCAGGTGAGATGTTTTTATTAAACAAGCATTCCCAATGATGTACTGTGGTGTATTCAATAGCCAACCGGGACCTTAGTATCAACTTGAAGCATCTTCACTTGCTACTGGGGTGCATGTGAACAGGGGCAGGCACCTCAGGCCCTCTGCAGCCAGTCTTGTGGCCTCCTTAAACTAGCATTTCTTAGATATAATTTACAGCTTTCTTTCATTATTGTTTTCCTCTAAGAACATACTCTATTGTAACACTTGAAAGACCAAATATGTATTGCGAGAAGACAAAACTGTACTGAGTCCCTTTACTTTTGTTTTAGTATTAACTTGAACTTATTTTGAAGTTCCAATAGCATCTGAAGGTATACGAATTTTTAAGTTCATCCAGGTAACTGTGGATTATGCACAATGAAACATTATTTTACTGCATTCAAAGCTGCAGCTGTCCTTTTGCAATCAATTCATAGAAGCAGAGACCGTTTAAACTCAGAGGCAGGGTTAAATAACACGTTTTCTCTTATATTGGCAACCCAAAATATAAATAAATAAATAAATAAAGGAAGGAAGGAGAGATGATAGGAAACTTAGAAGGCAGATTCTTTGAGGTGGGGAAGGGGATCAGGGAAGGGAGAATAAAGAGAGAGGGGGTTAACTATTTCATCATTATTCTCTACTACAAATATCCAATAATTAAATTCACAAACAAACTGAGAGGCAACTTAAAGATAATCTAGTACAGTGGTTTTGATTAGCATAGTCTGGAGAGCTCTTATAAATAGCATTGTCTCTGACCACACTCCAGATATTCTAATTGTTCCGGAGTAAGGTCTCAACATTAAAAAAAAAAAAAAAAGACTCCCCAAGCAGGAAATTTGTCCAAACAGGTTTAAAATTACTGATAGAGTCCTACCCCCAACACTACAAAATACCCCTCTCCACTATCCCTCACACCTTACTGAATAAATTTAATGACATAGATAGGAAATCCTTACAAGGCAAAACTTTTAGTTTTACTGTGATTAGTTAAGAAGCTGTTACTCTCTTTAGACAAAGCCCAGGCCACCTCCTCGCATGTTGATGTGCTTTATATTTTTAAAAGGTTCTCTGAGCTTCCTTCCTATGCTAGACATCCCCTGCCATCCTGCAGCTTTGAATGCAGTAGAATAATGTTTCATTGTGCATAATCCACAGTTAACTGGATGAACTTAACATGGGATGTTTAGCAAATATGTGTGTCATTATATGCACCCCAGTCTGTCAGTTAGCGCAGTCCTTCCAGTGTGATCTCGACAGGGCAGAACACAGCAGAGCTGTTAATTTGGCCACTGTTCATCTAAAACACATTGAAGCCATTGTGACTTGGTCAAAACCAATTTGATATTCACTTAATATCCAAGTCCATGCTCTTGGGCACCGCCCATATACCAGGCATAATAACTACAGGAATTACAGTATTAAGCAGAATGCCATCTCTCATGTTAAAGGTAAAGAATTTCTTATTTTCCTTTTAATTCAGCAACCCAACTTTCACTAAGTGATTTCTCTAGCTTTAGTTGATAACAGGGTGCTACTCAAGTAAGGTCAACTGTATTAGTTAAAGTTCAAAGACCTGAGTTCAAATCCTAATTCACCATTTGTTATATAAGACAACAATTTATTTTCTAATTTCTATGATAGTATTATTATTGATCGATAATACATAAGCTCCCTGTGGCTTAAAATTATAATCATGTATGAAAGGGAAATAATAGCATCTCCCTCTGTCTCACTGAATTGTTAAAATGACAAATGCAATAACAGAAGTTAGAGTTTTTGAAATTATAAAGAAGTAAATAGTTTGTCTTGAGCAGAACAAAACTTTTTTCTATGCAAAGATTAGACATTGCTGTTTGATTGTCAAAGAAGTGTGAGAATATGAATGATTGTAAAACTACTACAAGTAAATCCATATTCCAAAACTTTCATGTGCAGACTAGAATCATCATCACCATCATTATGACTTTATCAGCAAAGATCGATTTTCTTTTGCAGGACTCTCAGAGGACACCTTCCCCTAGATATCAATTTCAGAGGATGTATGAAGGGTTTCCAGTTCCAAAAGAAAGATTTCAATTTACTAGAGCAAAAAGAAACCCTGGGAGTTGGTTATGGGTGTCCAGAAGATTCTCTTGTAAGTATCATTCATCAAAAGCTTTCAAATGAGTCAACACAAAGCCCTCAAAAGCTGGAAAAGTCCTTTTCAGCTTGTCTGTAATCCTTGATACATTTCTGTCACCAGCAGAAAGAAGAATCATTAAGCTGGAAAGGGTTGTGGGGCTCCTCTGTGACTTGTACAGTTGCTTCTGTTTGCAGTGGGTGGGACGACAAAGCCTACAAGGTAGATTGAGCACCATTGGTCACTCAGCATTGGTCACTCAGCATGGACAAAGTGGAGAAGCTGAAACTCCATGTGTTAGAAAAATACTGAAGGAAAGCTGGGTATGACTGAATTCCAGCATAGACCAGAAGTCAAAACAGCAACTATTTACATAGAAACTAAGTAAACTTTGTATATGAGAGATCTACATTATAAACATTTGCTAATTATCAAAACCACTATATTGACTTTTTGTCACACAGATATCTCGTAGAGCATATTTCAATGGACAGAGTTTCATTGCTTCAACTCAGAAAATATCTTTCTTTGATGGATTTGAAGGAGGCTTTAATTTCCGAACATTACAGCCAAATGGGTTGCTATTTTATTGTGCTTCAGGGGTAAGTGACTTGTTTCACCTGAAGAAAGTTCTTATGACAATCATTTTGTCTATTAAAAGTAAATTTATGTATATTAAATATGATTTCCAGTCCACATTTTGACTCACCTATACATTAACAGAATGCCTCTTTTCAAATTATTTACAAAATATATGTATTGTACATCTGTAGTTCTTTTTTCTCAACATTCCTAATTTTTTATCAGTATAGAAATGTGATACATAATAATTGTGTTCGTTTTGGAGAATTGGTACATATACACATCACTTCTTGATCATTTTTAGTTCCCTTCCTTACCCACTCTCCTCTGTCTCCATTCTTTTGCTTTTTTTCCTTTTTCTTCAATTTTTATTTTTTATTGGTATGTGTGTGCTACATAATGATTACATTCCTCATGGGGAATTGGTACTGTACATAACAGATCTCAGTTCTGTTTTCATCCCCTTTGGTACTCTTGCCTTCCCTCTCCCTCCATCTCTTGATCCCTTCCCATTTGAAAAAGATCTCCCTACTCCCTGTTATCTGCCTTTTATTTTGCTCTTTATTTACATTTCGAGTTTCTCATATAAGAGAAACCTTGTGATATTTAAGCTTGTGTGTTTGATTTACTTCACTTAGCATCATAGTCTCAAGGTGTATCCATTTTCCAACAAATGACTCAAGTTTATCCTTCTTTATGGCAGAACTGTACTCCATTAGGCATAAATGCCACATTTTCTTTATTCATTCACCTATTGATGGGTATACAGGCCATCTCCAACATTTAACTACTATGAATTGTGCTGCTGTAAACATGGATATTCATGTATCACTGTAATACAATGTCTTTCACTCTTTCAGGAAGATACCTAGAAGGGGACTAGCTGGGTCAAGTGAAATTACTAGCTTTAGTTTTTTGAGGAATCTCCATACTGATTTCCATAGTCGTTGTACTAATTTACATCCCCATCAACAATGTAGAAGGGTTCCTAAAGTGTCGAAGAGTTCTTACAGTGTAGAAGAGTTCCTTGGAGTTTCTTAACCTAGGATTCATAGCCCCATCTCTCACAGGATTCAAGGAAATCTATGACCTCCAAAGGGAAAAATTGCATCTTTATTTTTTCTAACTGAAATTTATCATTTTCTTCAATTATTAATGTGGCAACAAACCACATTATAGGTATTAACAGTACCTATAACTTTGTCATTTAAAGAAACACAAATATTTTTCATTTCACATTACAGTTGTCATAGATATCTGAAAATGTCACTTTTGGTCATTTCTACTTCAAATTTTAGAAGTTACCACATTTCCTACTAGAACTTACTAATGCCTCAATAAAGAAGTATACATTACTATATCACAGATGTATTATTTTAATATTCTGAAAACTGCATATCAGTATAACTGTTTTCCTTCCTACACCTAAATATATTAGCCTGTATGTTTATCAACATTATTTTATGAAGAGGTCCGCATGTATCACCAAACTGCCAAAAGCATCCAAGGCACTCACACAAAAAGATGTTAAGGATCTCTGTATACGAAGAACACATTTGCAATTTAATATATAACATGAATTTAAATGCTTTCCTGCTTCTGGATTTGCTATAAAACATTTTAGCTCAATTTATAAAGACATTATAAGTAAAGCAAACCTCTGCAGAGGTTTTTGACTGCAAAACATGACTGATATATCTCTAAAAAGGTCATCGCCAGTACATATACTGGTGGGCCAGGCCATAATATAATTTCTGAATGCAGCTTTTACTTTTCATATTTATTACCTTTCTCTAGCACATTTACATCCACTTTAATTTAAATCAGTAGCATCTATGAGATTGAACCCAAATCATTTTGTAGGACTTCTCCCCAAAAACCTGCCTCAGATTTACCTTGGATACTTAAATAACATTTTTGCCCACAAAAAGTAGTCATTTTGGATAGAACTCAAAATGCCATTTGCCAATACCTTAAGACAAGCAATAAAGAAATTCAGAAAAAGAAATAACTTCTGCTTTTTGAAATCTCTCTTGTCTCTCTGGATGAAAACATGAAGCATTCTCAAAAACTCAACTAACAAATTAACTCTTGCCTCTGCTTCTAACTACAGATTCAGATATTTTCTTTTCAAAAGGGATTAATGAGACAGACAGAAATTCCTGAAGTAGAAAGTAATTGAGCCTGGAGCAACTCTCAGCGTGACAAAAATCACCAAAAGATTTCAGTTCAAAATATAGGAATATCTTTTTCCCTTTAAAACATGTGTAATTTCATGAATAACACCAAGCCAAGCAAAGCAGGGCTTTTTGATGTTGTTGTTCATAGAAGTTATTTACAGCAAATTCCCTGCACACCATGTTGCTTTAAGTGATACCATTAAATAAATGTTGAAAATGTGTCCATTTCGGGCCTCCAGGCTCCCTACTGAAAACCCTCTGCTTGCATTTCAGGCAGATGTGTTTTCCATTTCACTGGATAACGGTACTGTCACCATGAATGTAAAGGGGACCAAGGTTCAGTCAGCAGATAAACAGTACAATGATGGCCTGCCCCATTTCATCATTACCTCTGTGTCACCTACAAGGTACAGCTCCTGCGTTTGTGTTTTTCCTTTCTTATCTGTGTTTGTAGGCCATGATTCTGTCCAGTGCCATTATGAATCATTATTCTCTTTCTTTTCTGATATTTAAAAAGTGGTAGAAAAAACAGCTTAACTTCTTATAAAAAAATCGCAGGGCTGGTGATACAGCTCAGTGGTATAGTGTTTACCTCTAATATATGAGGTCCTATATTCTATCCTTAACACTGAAAAAATTTGCTGTTGATTTTCAAGATATGCCCAGAAAATCACCATAAACTTACTTATCAGAAATATAGGAGTATTTTTCCCAGTAAAATGATTAGTTATAATCTGAGGGCAGTGCCTACTTACACTATGTACTGAGGACAGCACATGTTGTGCATACAAGAGCTCAGCAAATATTGGTCTTGTTTAGATTTTTGAATTAAATATTTGAACATACTACATTTATGACCACATTTTAAAAGGTTTAACTTTATCTTAAAACTGTAGTATTGAATTGCTTTTTCATAGTAAGAAAACTTTTGAAATAGGAAATAAATCTCTATGATGAACAACTGCCATTCTAAATCCACTTTTGTGAACATCCATCAAAAACAACCATTTGTGGGGTGTGGTGGCACACGCTTGTAATCCCAGCACTCGGGAGGCTGAGGCAGGAGGATGTTGCAAGTTCGAGACCAACATGGGCTACAAAGTGAGCTCAAGGCCAGGATGAACTGCATAGTGAGACCCTGTCTCAAAAAAACAAAAAAAAAAAAATAAATTCATGGGCTTTTTCTAGACTACATTTCCAATAAAGAATAAAAACTGGTCAATGTGCTTTGTAGTGAAAAATGGTCTCCCAGGAATGTGTTTAAATGATCATCATGAGGTATATTCATTTTTCTCCACCAAAAAACAATGTGAACAACTTGTCATCTGGCCTTCTTGCTCTAGGAGTCTAAATTCCAATCTTGGCTTGGAGGATGTTTATCTCATGTAGAAACAGTCTGCCATCCTGGGCCTCATGAAAGTTCTGGAAATTCTTTGCCTTTTGGCTAAGCAGATGTTCCATTTCAGTTCCATGAAAAAAAATCTGCTTATCCTAGAGTGGAACTCATGGTAAAATGGTACCTGTGTGGTATATAAAGAAGTTTTTGTTTTGCAGATATGAACTGGTAGTAGATAAAAGCAGACATGGGAATAAGAACCCTACTAAAGGGAAAGCAGAACAGAATCAAGCAGGTGAAAAGAAGTTTTACTTCGGTGGCTCACCCATCAGTCCCCAGTATGCCAATTTCACTGGCTGCATAAGTAATGCCTACTTTACCAGGTATATTTTTATTATCAATGAATTTATGGGCTTGAGGAAGACAATCAAGATAGTAGTAAAAATATTAATATTAGAGAATAAAAGTTTATATGTGTATTTGCACCTACATATTTGGGGTCATGTGTAGGTTTTTTGCTTTTGTATGACTGTGACTAAGTAAGCCTCGGTTTCTTTACCTGAAAAATGCACATAACAGTAGTAACTGTTTGGTGAACTTGTTGTAGGAATAAATGAGATAATATACAGAAAGCACCTTGAATAGGACAACAAGCTATACAACAAGCTATAAATATTAGATGCAGTTATTTTCGTACTTATTATTAATGGCATACTATTAATGGTATAACAAAATCTTTCTTCAAAATTTGTCTTCTTAATTTAATGCATGACTTTAAACAAAGCCATTAATCTGAGACTTTAGCAAAGACAATGAGGGATCCTTGAATACAAGAACAAGCAAAGGCAGAATTTAATAAACTAATGACACATAAATGGTCTTAGTTATCCACAGAGTGGTCAGGGAAAAGATGTTTATCAACCAGGATCTGTAAGCCAAGCATAGAGTTCTTAATTAATTGGTTGGATGACAATTGCAAGGATCTGGTTAAGATGATAGGTTAAAAAAAAATGACAGGTAAAAATCCATCATACATACACACATACACACACACACACTTTAATTGCCAAAGTTCTTTGGCATAGTTTCATCATATAATTCTGAACAATATTTTTAATGTTATTTTTCCTTTGCTTACAAACTCAGGTTGGACAAAGATGTGGAGGTTGAAGACTTCCAGCGGTATTCTGAGAAGGTCCATACTTCTCTTTATGAGTGTCCCATTGAGTCTTCACCATTGTCTCTCCTTCACAAAAAAGGAAAAAATTCCTCAAGGTCTAAGCCAAATCAGAATAAAAAGGTAAAAGATAAGGCTGTGTGAATTTCCCACTTGCCCTCATATTTCAAAGCACACAATTCTACGTATAGTTGCTTTGTAGATTTTACTACAATTTACAGCTGTGTATGTATGAGAAATAGGATTCATGCAGTGTTAGATACTCCAGTTTACCAACTTTGTTGCATCAGTTCTTGTTTTAAAGATACCCTTTGAATCAGATGCTTACTCATATTTCCAATTATTTTTCATTAAAACTTCTCTTTTCATACCAAATGGTAGATATAATATTTATTGCTGAGTATTTCAATCCTTGAGTATCACTTAATTTCATACCACAATTTCAGGCTTTTGTCACAAATATGGAATTTATTAAAGTCTGTGATATTACCTTTGTTCTTTCCTCTTCACTTGACCTTCTCTTCTACCAGTTGCATGCATAGATCTATGACATCAACTAGATCTGCTTCATCATCAAAATTTGATTTCTAAAATTCTATTCTCAGATGACTATTCTTTCTCATTCATTCACTCTTAGCATGTATGTTATTTATCTTCTTTACAAATGAAACCCCTAATCCTTTCTCATTATTTTGGTCTAAGATCCCCATCCCTTCCAGTTCTAACAATGCATTCAGTTTTCAGGACTCCCATCCTGGCCCAAGCTACCATCATCTCTCACGGGAGTTACTGTAATAGTCCCCACACAAGTCCCATTTTCCCAGACTCTATTCTCAGCACAATATCCAGCCCTTATGACTGTCACTCCTCTAATCAAAATGGCCCACCCACTGCACTCAGTAAAAACCCCCATTCTTACAATTCGTAAGACACCCTATGGGGTCCAGGCCCCTTTGTCTCTCTGAGTTTATCTCTTTCCACATGCCCACCCAACACACTCTTCTTCCCACAGGGGCCTCTTGACAATCACTGAAGTACGCCACATACTGTCCCACCTTAGGATCTTTATTCAAGCTTTCCTTCTACCTGGGCCACTTTCCCCCAAATATCTACACAGGCAAATTTTATTCCTTCTGGGTTCATTCAACTTCCACCTGCTCAGAGATCAACCTTGACTGCCAATTTAATACTGCAGTCTGTGTCCTGCTTCCTATGAGTACTACTGATCTCTTTAGCTTTTTCCTAGTACTCGATTTTTTTTTCCATAGTGAGAAATGTAGCTATGAAATTTTCCATTTTATACACTCATTATAATTCATTTAACCGCTAATAAACTTTTAGTTGTTTCCCGTTTTCTCTTTTTCTGGTGAAGGTCCTTGAACACGAATCTTTGAGTGTCTTGCTGAATAAATACCTAAGATAGATTCCAGGAAGTAGAATTATTGGATCAAAGCAAATTGCTTTCCAAAATGCTAACACTGATTTATAATGATTTGTGAGTATTGGAGAATGTGTCTTACCAATTATGTTCCAAGCTTAAATTCTTAATAGCTTTTTGTTTAAACTTTAATTGGGAAAACACCTTCTCATTTGGTTTATAATGTAATAATGAGCACATGTATTGGTATAGATATCAGTACAGAATATATTGGTGAACTTTCCATAGTAGAGTAGAGCTGCTCAATTTATGGCAACAAGAAAACAGAAAAACAGCTTCATAGAGGTAGGGACCAGAAGCCAGATAGTCCCCAAGGTCACACCTCCATGACCCATCCAGACACACCCAGAAGTATGCTTTACTAATCCCTGAGGGCTCTCAAACCAAGCAAGTTTCCAATCCAGTTTCTGTATCCAGTCTAGTATCTGGCCAGCCAGTCTCTTCTCTTAAGAGCGGATCCCTTAACCACCAGGTAGGTCCTGTGTTTTAGGGTGTGACCGCTACCTGCTGCGGATAGAGATAATCAGACCATTGTAGATCATGTGAACCAAACTGGACTATGAGATTCTCTTGCTGGGAAACACAGCTTAGAGCCACTAGCCTCTGTTGTAAATCTAAGGCCTTGGTGTCAATTATGCAGAGGAAGAAAGCTGCTTTCTACAAAGAGTAAAGAAAAGCTGTCCTGCGAAGAAAGCAGAATGAAAGCAGACACAGTAAGAGACAAAACCGAGCTACTAGAAACCTCCAGAAAGCGAGTTCCATGATTCTAGCTTTCCTTTTCTTGGCGCCTGGTGGTGTCCTGCTGTGCTGTTTTATCTTGCATTACGTAAGATACCCCCAATCCTTGTAACACATTGTTCTCTTTTTCTTCAGTAGCCCAACTAGCTTGACTGCTATCTGACACACGTAAAAAAAAAAAAATCTTGCTAAATTGAAATTAATTGTGATTCTAACTAATAGGCCCCTAGGAAAAAAATTATACTGGTTAAGTCAGAGTTTAGAAGGGTCTAGTGAAATTTCCACACATATACCCATTTTCAGACAGAAAACTGAGTCTCTGTATGGCATTGAAGTAATTAAGTTATGATTTGTCCTTTTGATCATTAAGTGCATGATCTATAAAAGCCTTAAAGTATTTGGTTGCCATATAGAAAGATACCAGAGTATTTTCATTTTGGCAGCAGATAAGGCACAAATACCACTAGTCTAAGTATTCCTACAATGAACCAGAGGAGGGCAAGGCTGGTCAATGAGATTGCCGCGCTCCAAATACCTCATGCTTTGCTGGTCCCTTGGAGTCTAATTCACTATTGCACTCTTCCAGCTAATAGGTGCCTTCATTGAGAAAGAGCAAGATCCTCCCCTGAAACAGGGAGAATAGGGTGCAGCCAGTGTTGGGAAAAGCTCACACCCCCCTACAAAGCATTTCCATCTGGGCCCCTCAGTGGGACAAAGGTGACTATGTTTCCTGCTGTAAGATTCTATCA